>JAFMOB010000441.1:361814-371814 GCA_018985215.1 Larimichthys polyactis
ACTTTGCGATCTCAGCACTGTGCGTTGACCAGTTCTGATAGGGGTCCACCTCGTTCTGATCTTCGTCCTCCTCCGTCTCCACAGACACAGACTTGGATCGTGTGGCAGCTGAACGGTGGCCCCGTGGAGTCTGGGTGGACGTGGTGGGATGGGAGGAGCGTTTGGTTTTTGGAGTTGCAGCATTCATCTCGTATTCTTCTTCAGAGGAAGAAGAGAAGTCTGAGCCCTTCTGTCTGCGACGGGAACCTGAAAATATTTAAATCCAGATTCATGTTATGCATCACATCAGGCATCAGTATGTCCTGAAGCATCTGTTCTGTCAGCTGGTGTCTGCACCAACAACCATCAAAGAAACATTTAACTTCTTTAAGACAGCTTCCAAAACAACTCCAAGTCCCAGAAAGCACTGCTGCAAGTAACATCCAATCAGAGAGCTTCAGACTTGCAGGTGTGTGTTATTCTTAAATCAACATGATAAATAAACTAACAGAGTGTTAGATGCTGTTTGATAATATTAGTTTTAATGTAAGGGTTAGGATATCTTTGAATATGACTTCACATCAAAGATGACAGGTGAGCTGAAACAAACCACCTGGGACCTGAAAACCAGACTAGTCAATATCAGACTTCTTCATTGAACAGACGTTCCTCTCGTGCAGATTAACAAGTGACTCTAAACTACCCTCACTTGTGTGAATATTTAAAACACAAATCTAGCCAGGACTCACTGGTGCTGGGGTACTTGGCTCCACTAGACCGGGTACGGGTCAGTGGTTGCTTCCCCAGAGCTCCACCCCCTTTGGTAGCTGCTTGGCGGGCATCGCCAACAGATGTCTTCCTGGTAGCGACAGCAGACTCAGAGTTCCTGTTAGAGAACCCAGACCGGCCTGTGGAAGAAGTCTCATTGTCGCTGGGAGCTGTGAAGGAGCCGGTCTCTTCCTAGGCATTGCTAAGATGTCCAGCCGTGACAGCTTCTTCCCCTCAGCGGACACTTTGGATGGTGTTGTGATGTGGTCAGAGTTCTGGGAACCACGATCAGTCTCAGTGCCTTCATTATCTGAGGCCTCGCCCAGCCGTGCTCGACGAAGCATGGATGCCCGGGTTGGGCGTGGCGCTGACAGGCTGTTGGAGCGTGTCAGCACCTGCTGTGATGCCGTCTTAGGTGTCTTCCCATTGTCTTCTTTCTGAAGAGGAGTGATGAGTTTTTTGCTACGGCTAGACGGACGGGAAATTTCATGGTCAGATGATGTTGTTTCAGTCCAGTGTGGACCAGAACCTTGTTGACCCTCTGACAGGTCCAGAGATCCGCGGTTGCCCGCACTGCGGCGCATCTGGAAGCGCTTGGCTGCCTCTGCCTTGCTCGATGCGTCTGTTGTCACCTGGTTTCGACGTTTCTCAGACAGACGTTCGCGGGCGGTGAGTTGCCGTCCCTTCTCTGGATGGACGGGCTGGAAGAGGACTTTTCCTTCTGAAGGCTGCTGATGGCAGGACGCTTTTTAGAAGCAACGCTGACTGGAGCATTTTTGCTACTCACCTGGCTCACAGTGCTTGCTGTGTCCACGTCTGACTCCCCAGAAAGAGAGTCATCCATGTGGGTGGAGGAGCCTCCTTTCTTTGAACTGCGACCAGAGCCAGATGAGGGAAACTTGGTGTCCAGAGAAGACAGAGTTCCTTCGGCCTCCTGAAGGAAAGAATGCGTGTCCTGGATGTTCTCCCTCCTCTGCTCCATATCTCTGATGGACGGGTGGCTGGAGATGTGAGGAAGTTTCTTCATCTGGACAGTGTCGCTGGGCTGGTCTTTGGTGAAGCTCTCCTGTCGGACAATAGATGATGTGCAGCCATCTTTAGTGGGGACTGAGTCCTTGTCCTGTATTTGGAGGTTTGGAGCAGAACTGTTGGGTTTAACACCTGTCCTCCTGGGTTCATGTCCGCTCAGGTGTCGGATCAGGACAGTAGTTGGGGGAGTTTTTGCTGGGGGGTCACGTGTCCTCTCAGACTGTACCGGGCTCCGGTCAGGTTTCCCTGGACTGTCTTCCGAACCGATGTAGAAGGAGGTGGATTTGGTGGCGGGAGACACTTTCTCCGGAACCTTGAACTGGTGACCAGCAGCAACTGGAGACACAGATCCAGTCCTGGCCTGATTCTTGTTTGTTCTCTCCAGAACGGGTCCATCATCTGAGCGGCTGGCATCGCTCAGACTGTCTGGGTCCACATCATCCTGAACGGACAGGCACTGGGTGGAATCCTGTGGACGGGGAGGACCCGAGAATCGGTCCAGCGGTTCCTGGCTTTGGTACGGTTCATGGCGAATCAGGATACTCGGAGGAACAGTGTCCAGCTTTTCTGGAGGCACCTGCGGCAGCAGCCTTCTGGTCCTGGAGCTGTGGCTGGACTCCGACTCAGAGTTATCGTAGTAATTTCCCATTGATCGGCTCATGAAGCGTAAATCTACAAAAACAATCACAGTTATCTCAATCAACCTAATTTTCATATTTTCAAAAAAAAAAATGTTTCAACTGACGTCCTCAAAACAAAACAGCACTAACTCCTTTACCATCTTTCATATGTAAGAAACTGAATGTGGCATCATGTTGACGACACCACATATTTTTTAGGACTGTTCAAAAATTCAAAGGTTTTGTAACAATGTTAAAAAAGAAACTGATAATATTTAGGAGGTGGATGTTCATACCCAAAGACCTGCTTAGTGCAGATCAGTGATAGAAACTTACTACTTTAGAGTTCTTTTGTTCATAGGAAAGAAAAGGTCAGAGTGAACTGATGGATGTAAAACCACCAACCAAAGACTGAAACATGTTTACATGACGAGAGAATGACTCTGCATCCATGGACACTGTAAAGATGGACTCCCTCAACTTTTCCATCTGTGCCTCTGCCTCTTATTATTATTATTACTATTTTACACATCACTAAACACTGATCATGTGATCTGCGTCAGATTAGCTGTGACATAAGGTGAATTCAGGTGCATGCAGTGATTCTTAAATCAAGTGTAGATACAGAGACGTGATCTGATGTCACAGCCCAGACACTGATCATGGGTCAATACAAGGTGAACACGTGTGTGGGTTTGATACCCGTTTGCACAGACAGAACTTTAACAGCACCTTCCAGACATTCCCCTTGAGGTGGAGTGGAACCAGGCTCAGCATAGCTGTCTGCCAGACTCGCCCAACGGGAAACCCATTTGGGTCCTTCCAGGCCAGCTGGTGGGCAGGTGGAACCTGGACAACAGAACAAAAAAACGATATTACAAGACAACAGAAACATGGAACCAAAAAGTCCGACAGGACCTGACAGAGTAAAATATGTCATAGGAGAGAAAGAGAGGGATGAACAACAATCTGCATGCACTGGGATCTCATGCTACACAGGTGAGATTTAGGTTCTGGTCCAGTTCTTTACCTGTATGGGGCCTGTTGGGGGGCCGCTGATAGCAGCTGGGATAAAGCCATGCAACGGGTCCTCAGTGCTACCATCGCTAGGCAGATTAGCTTGCTCATCCTTGCCATCATCTATTACAGGTCTATACACTCCTGTATTCACACCACTGTACTCTGGAGAGTCGAGGACACCAAACACCTGTCAGAGCACAGGGCATGCATGAGGAGGGCGGGCAGGATCACACAGGAAGGAGCAACAAGGACAAGAGGTTTCATGCAACCCTGAAGCAACTTTATTTAAAACACTGCTCTGTAATCTGCTGTCACTCTGTAATCTGTGCGTCACTCTGTAATCTGTGTCACTGTGTCATCTGTGCGTCCTCTGTAAGCTGCTGTGTCATCACTGTGTCACTCTTAATCTGTGCTGTGTCACTCTCTGTATCTGTGCTGTCACTCTGTAATCTGTGCTGTCACTCTGTAATCGTGCTGTGTCACTCTGTAATCTGTGCTGTCACTCTGTAATCTGTGCTGTCCTGTAATCTCTGCTCATAATCTGTGCTGTCACTCTGTAATCTGTGCTGTCACTCTGTAATCTGTGCTGTTCACTCTGTAATCTGTGCTGTCACTCTGTAACCTGTGCTTGTCACTCTGTAATCTGTGCTGTCACTCTGTAATCTGTGCTGTCACTCTGTAATGTGCTTGTCACTCTGTAACCTGTGCTGTCACTCTGTAATCTGTGCTGTCACTCTGTAATCTGTGCTGTGTCACTCTGTAATCTGTGCTGTGTCACTCTGTAATCTGTGCTGTGTCACTCTGTAATCTGTGCTGTCACTCTGTAATCTGTGCTGTGTCACTCTGTAATCTGCTGTGTCACTCTGTAATCTGTGCTGTCACTCTGTAATCTGTGCTGTCACTCTGTAACTGTGCTGTCACTCTGTAATCTGTGCTGTGTCACTCTGTAATCTGTGCTGTCACTCTGTAACCTGTGCTGTGTCACTCTGTAATCTGTGCTGTCACTCTGTAACCTGTGCTGTGTCACTCTGTAACCTGTGCTGTCACTCTGTAATCTGTGCTGTGTCACTCTGTAATCTGTGCTGTCACTCTGTAATCTGTGCTGTCACTCTGTAATCTGTGCTGTCACTCTGTAACCTGTGCTGTGTCACTCTGTAACTGTGCTGTCACTCTGTAACCTGTGCTGTCACTCTGTAATCTGTGCTGTCACTCTGTAACTGTGCTGTGTCACTCTGTAATCTGTGCTGTCACTCTGTAATCTGTGCTGTGTCACTCTGTAATCTGTGCTGTCACTTGTAATCTGTGCTGTCACTCTGTAATCTGTGCTGTGTCACTCTGTAATCTGTGCTGTCACTCTGTAATCTGTGCTGTCACTCTGTAATCTGTGTGTGTCACTCTGTAACCTTGCTGTCACTCTGTAATCTGCTGTGTCACTCTGTAATCTGTGCTGTGTCACTCTGTAATCTGTGCTGTGTACTCTGTAATCTGCTGTGTCACTCTGTAACCTGTGCTGTCACTCTGTAATCTCTGCTGTCACTCTGTAATCTGTGCTGTCACTCTGTAATCTGTGCTGTCACTCTGTAATCTGTGCTGTGTCACTCTGTAATCTGTGCTGTGTCACTCTGTAATCTGTGTGTCACTCTGTAATCTGTGCTGTCACTCTGTAACCTGTGCTGTCACTCTGTATCTGTGCTGTCACTCTGTAATCTGTGCTGTGTCACTCTGTAATCTTGTGCTGTGTCACTCGTAATCTGTGCTGTCACTCTGTAATCTGTGCTGTGTCACTCTGTAACCTGTGCTGTCACTCTGTAATCTGTGCTGTGTCACTCTGTAATCTGTGCTGTCACTCTGTAATCTGTGCTGTGTCACTCTGTAACCTGTGCTGTCACTCTGTAATCTCTGCTGTGTCACTCTGTAATCTGTGCTGTCACTCTGTAACCTGTGCTGTCACTCTGTAATCTGTGCTGTGTCACTCTGTAATCTGTGCTGTCACTCTGTAACCTGTGCTGTCACTCTGTAATCTGTGCTGTGTCACTCTGTAATCTGTGCTGTGTCACTCTGTAATCTGTGCTGTGTCACTCTGTAATCTGTGCTGTCACTCTGTAACCTGTGCTGTCACTCTGTAATCTGTGCTGCATCACTCTGGGTCTAATCGCGTGGTCAACGTGAGTTCACCTGATCGATCATGTTGCGGGCCTCCTCCACCTCTTTGTCCTGTGACTCCGTCTCAATGGTGTAGGTCCCCGCGTCACTCAGGCTGTCGTCCTCCTCGTTCCTCATCATCCTCTGGGAACATTTGGGGTCTGCTGCACGAACGCCCACTGGCATCATGCCGGGAGGCCCAGAGGAGTGGACCGGAGAGGCGGTCTGGCCAGCAGTATTGCTGAGGATGGAGGACTTTGAGATGGTTGCAGGCTGCAAGGGGGATGTGGGGTAGGAGACTGAGGAA
This sequence comes from Larimichthys polyactis, assembly GCA_018985215.1. Classification (NCBI taxonomy): domain Eukaryota; kingdom Metazoa; phylum Chordata; class Actinopteri; family Sciaenidae; genus Larimichthys; species Larimichthys polyactis. Next base: position 367,680 of record JAFMOB010000441.1, read on the forward strand.
GGTGCTGGAGGTTCTTGGGGGGAGGGAATTTGTGCATGGGAGGGCGACACCATCACAGGTGGTGCAGACATTGGGGGAGGGGACATCTTGTCACTCGTTGAAGAGGAATCCTGTTGACTGGAATCCTTTAGGAACTCGGCAGCAAACTCTTGAGCAAGCGTGGACTTCTTCCCGACGCTGCCGAAGGGTCTGATGATGATACCCGAGGAGGAGCGAGAGTAGTAACCAGAGGAGGCCACCTCCCCTTCAGTTTCTCCCTCTTTCAGAGAGCTCGACCTCTGGGGGGCGCCCTTCAGAGGAACCGTCACCTGCGGGTGGGAGGGCTGTGGCCGTGCACAGATGCCGGCCTCTCACCGCCTTTCCGCCGCTCCAGCTTGGCCTTCAAGGGCGGAGTACGAGTCGGCGTGGGCGGGGTTGTGCGTGAAGGACTGCGAGCGCTTTTTGCGCGGGTTGTCGTCGAAGAAACTCGATGATGAAGGCCTGCTGGGTGAGATGCTCGGGGGGGCCCTGCTTCGGTGTTTCTATGCTGGGGGACAGAGCCTGAGGAGGACTCTGGGACAGGGGCCGCTCCGGGACACGGGTGAAGCTGGAGCCAGTCTGGGCGGAGAGTGTTGCAGTGGTGGATGGAGCGTTGGTGTTGGAACAGACGGCTGACCTGTCTGCTGCGACGCCTCAGGCTGCTCTGATTGGACGGAGTGATGAGACTGGACTGAGTGGTGGGACTTACTCCTCCGTCCTTTGAGAACTGGGTCTTCCGAGTCACTCTGGGTTCCATCCTCATGATGGTGACCTGACAACAAGAACAAACGTCCATGACTCAGAAGATACGAACCAGCCTGAAGCTTTGCTGCCTCTTTCAAATACTTCCTATCAGTAGGTGAATGCAGCTTCCTGCTGCGCCCTCTAGTGCCCTGCACTGTTCATTACAGCTACAATATAAGTAACTTTACTGCTCTAGTCTCCAGTCTTTAGTCTTTAGTCTAGTCTCCAGTTCCCAGTATAACATTAAAGCACGATGTGGCTGAAGCCCTAACCTTTGAGGGTCTTGATGTTGCATGGCGCAGTCGCTCTTTGTTTTAATATCTAGTGTTGTCTCCTCTCTTTAGTCTTTAGTCTTTGTCTCTAGTCTCTAGTCTTTAGTCTAGTCCTGAGTCTTTAGTCCCTAGTCTTAAGTCTAGTCTTCAGTCTTTAGTCTTCAGTCTTTAGTCTCTAGTCTTTAGTCTAGTCTCCAGTCTAACATTAAAGCACGATGTGGTCCTAACCTTTGAGGGTCTTGATGTTCATGGCGAGGTCGCTCTTGGTGCTGTAAACGTCTTCACATGTTGGACGTCTCCTCATCATGCTGACATCACTGTGAACGAGCCAATCAGCCACCTTGCTCTCTGCTGACATCACCTCAGCAGGCGTGGCTGCTGTGATTTTGGTGGGCGGAGCCTGCTGCTTCCTCTGGCGGGTGGAGAACTTGGTGACATGGTCTTTGATCTTGATCCTACCAGGCATGCAGTCGTCAAACTCGATGGTAAAGGAGGCGTGGCTCTGAACAACGGGCGGGGTCGGGGTGGGAGGGGATGGCGGCGCCGGTGGCGCCGTGTCCGTGTCCTTGGTGGGAATTTCATGAAGCTCTGCCCCGAGGTCTTAGGGTGCTGGAAGTCTTTGGTGGGGATCTCGAAGTAGCTCGGTTCACGGTGATACGAAGGGAAGACGCTCTTCTGTTGGGAGTCCGAAAGAGATCCAGAAAAGTCCGGATGATCCATGGACGGAGCATCCTTCTGGACTTCTGACAGACACCAAACACAGGCATTACTGCAGTACTACTACTACTGCTACAGTACTAATACTACAGTACTAACACTGGTAATAACCAATAAGGCTGAAGAAATACATTTAAAAGTCTAACCTGATACATGTGAAGCTGTATGAAAAGCCAGACAGGTCAAATATATATATATTTGTCATGTTCAACATATTGTTAACATTGATGGTTAACATGTTAACACGTAGTCAGTGTGTATATTTGTCTATTTGTACTGGCTGGCATCAGATTTCAGAGGTAATCAAAGATATTTTTACCTGCGTGAGCTTCGTCGTTCGTGTGAACTTTATTCCCATAATCCTCCTCTCCCCACCAGGACGGCTGACCGTACAGAGGCGTGGGCCGACACACCGGAGCCTCTGTAACACACACACACACACACACACACACACACGAATTTGTGTCACTGACCAATAGAAAGTTGTCCTCACAAAGCTGAGCTTTGATTGGATGGAGAGTCCAAAGGGAGGAAGTACTTTACTGTATTTTTATTGATTATGATTATACTCAGATACTGCCTGCTGGGTAAACAGTACTGCAGTACTGCCTGCAGAGTAAACAGTACTGCAGTACTGCCTGCAGAGTAAACAGTACTGCAGTACTGCCTGCAGGGTAAACAGTACTGCAGTACTGCCTGCAGGGTAAACAGTACTGCAGTACTGCCTGCAGAGTAAACAGTACTGCAGTACTGCCTGCAGAGTAAACAGTACTGCAGTACTGCCTGCAGAGTAAACAGTACTGCAGTACTGCCTGCAGTATTAGGGTTGTACCCTGGGTCAGGCTCTTGGTACTCGGTGTCTTCTCTGCTCTTGTTCGATCTTCTGGCTCCGTTTTTTTCCCATCTGAAGATTTCAGGTTCATCTGCAGCTGACTGCTGTACTTCTCATGCTGAAACAACAGGGGGCGCTCATCAGGACACATCACAGTATTGAAGGTGTCCGATACAAATACAGAGTTTCTCTGTAAAACTATTAGTATGTGTCACTTTATTGAAGGTGTTTGATCGTAATAATTCAGAGACAATACGTGTTGTCTGACCTTCAGAGCCTCTTCTGGGACTTTGTGTTGACTTTTCTCCAGAACGTAGACGTGAGAATGTGAAGAGAGTGTTAAGAAAAACACACACACACACACACACACACAAACACACACCAGATGATGTCATCTGAAGGATATCATATCCGAAGCGGATGATGTCAGACAGTTTGAGGGTGATGTAAGTCTGATCAGGGATCCTCAGATCGTTCACAAACGTCTGCAGCAAACAAACAAAATCAATTCATATATATTTATATTTATATATTTATTATATTTATATACAGTCATATTTAAAGCAGCGTATTGTAGCATGTTGTAGCATGTTGTAGCAAGTTGTAGCAGGTCATAGCGTGTTGTAGCATGTTGTAGCATGTTGTAGCATGTTGTAGCATGTTGTAGCATGTTGTAGCATGTCATAGCATGTCGTAGCATGTTGTAGTGTATCATAGCGTGTCGTAGCAGGTTGTAGCAAGTTGTAGCAGGTCATAGCGTGTTGTAGCATGTTGTAGCATGTTGTAGCATGTTGTAGCATGTTGTAGCATGTTGTAGCATGTTGTAGCATGTCATAGCGTGTCGTAGCAGGTTGTAGCAAGTTGTAGCAGGTCATAGCGTGTCAGAGCGTGTCATAGCGTGTTGTAGCATGTTGTAGCATGTTGTAGCGTGTCATAGCGTATCATAGAGTGTTGTAGCATGTTGTAGCATGTTGTAGCGTGTTGTAGCATGTTGTAGCAGGTCATAGCGTGTTGTAGCATGTTGTAGCGTGTTGTAGCATGTTGTAGCAGGTCATAGCGTGTCATAGTGTGTTGTAGCATGTTGTAGCATGTTGTAGCGTGTTGTAGTGTGTTGTAGCGTGTTGTAGCATGTTGTAGTCTGTTGTAGCATGTCGTAGCAGGTTGTAGCATGTCGTAGCAGGTTGTAGCATGTCGTAGCAGGTTGTAGCATGTTGTAGCATGTTGTAGCGTGTTGTAGCATGTTGTAGCGTGTTGTAGCATGTTGTAGTGTGTTGTAGCATGTTGTAGCATGTTGTAGCATGTTGTAGCGTGTTGTAGTGTGTTTTAGCATGTCGTAGCATGTTGTAGCGTGTTGTAGCATGTTGTAGTCTGTTGTAGCATGTCGTAGCAGGTTGTAGCATGTCGTAGCAGGTTGTAGCATGTTGTAGCATGTTGTAGCATGTTGTAGCATGTTGTAGCGTGTTGTAGCATGTTGTAGTGTGTTGTAGCGTGTTGTAGCATGTTGTAGCATGTTGTAGCGTGTTGTAGTGTGTTTTAGCATGTCGTAGCCAGT
>JAFMOB010000441.1:379314-424314 GCA_018985215.1 Larimichthys polyactis
AGACTAGATGAGATTCTTCCAGTTTAGTGGCCATTTGCGTTCAGATTTACGTGCCTCTTGCTTTAATTTACGAGTCTGCTGGCTATACCATGGTGCTAGCCTTCTTTGTTTAATTGTCTTCTTTTTCAGAGGTGCAATAGAGTCTAGAGTTGTCCGTAATGAGCCTGTGATACTATCAACAAGATGGTCTATTTGTGAGTGGCTAAAGGAAGCAGACAAGTCCTCTGTTACAGTTAGACATGGCATTGAATTCAATGCTGAAGGAATCACTTCCTTAAATTTGGCTCCAGCACTATCAGATAAACATCTGCTGTAGAAGCTTCTACACAAAGGCTTATAGTCCAGTAATATGAACTCAAAGGTTATTAAAAAATGGTCAGACAGAAGAGGATTCTGTGGGAAGACTATTAGATTATCAATTTCAATGCCATATGAAAGAACGAGATAAAGAGTGTGGTTCAGACAATGAGTCGGTTTATACTCGAGCTCGATATAGTGTAACAAATAAAATTGGCTGCGATGTTTTCCAGGTTGGGTGAGTGAGGCTAAGAACAAGACTTTCAAATGAATTATAATTTAGTTTAGGTTTAGGATTTATTAATAGACTTGAGTCAAATATGGCTCCAACTCCACCACCTCGACCAGTACTTCGAGGAACATGAGTATTATAATGACTCGGAGGAGTGGATTCATTTAAGCAACATATTCATCCTCCTGCAGCCAGGTTTCAGTGAGACAGAACAAGTCAATATCATAGTCAGATATTAATTCATTGACTAAGACAGATTTAGAGGACAAAGACCTGATATTCAAGAGTCCACATTTAATTCTCTTATTTTGGACTGTTGGAGATGTTTAGCCAGCAGTTTTAAATTAGACTCGATGTCACCCGTTATTTCATAAAAATAATGTAATATTAATGAACATGAATATTAATGAGATCTGTTAAATATGAAAATGTCACACAGGAAGTGGCTACAGGCTTTTATTTTGAAAGTTGTGATCATTCATAAATCATTAAGAATAAATTTCACTGATCGGAGTCTGATTTATTGATCAACACATGAAGATCTGTAGCATCGTCATCATCATCATCACAGCCTGAAACATGTCTTCACTTCTTGTCAAGACCTGTTGCCATGGAAACGGGTCCTCCTCTAGGGTTCCCTAACCCAGTCAATCAGAGAGAAGGAGATGGAGGGGCTGGAGGCCATAATAAAAACAGCCGAAGAAGAAGTGATGCTGATTCACAATTCCTGGGTCAGGTCCAGGGTCAGGTCCAGGTCCAGGGTCAGGTCCAGGGTCATGATGTGGACTCACCTCAGTGTGACACACACCCTCTCTGAGTTTTGTGTTTGGCTCCACCTGCAGGTCAAACACACACTCTGGTTTTAAGACACGTTACATTCACGTTACATTGACGTGTAATGTACGTTAATGTAACGTTACATTGACGTTGGTCGTCTTGGATCGAACCAAAGATTTTTCTACGAATAGTCTAAAAATCATTTCCTGCTGATTCTGATCAGCCAACAATAACTAACATTCAGACAATGTTCAGACAACGGTTCCATAATGTTTTTGTAACGTTGACAGAATGTTCCAAAATAAACATTATCAGTCTGAAGTAAACCTGCGCTGTCCCTTTTTTATTTGAACAGTTCATTACGTGTCCATAACAACACAAGATGATGGACTTCACATGTCACAGTCTGATATATTGACCTCAGGTGTCCGTCCTGTGTTCTGGATCAGATTTACCTTTTGGACCGGTCCTGGACGTCTTTCCTGGATCATGGTTTTGTTCGGTTGTTCTCACTTCCATCGATGTGATCTCTTCAAACTCGGACTCCTCGTTCCTTCCGTCCACCTCAAAGAGGTTTTGGATCTCTGGAGCACTCTGGTCAGTCTCAGCCGACTCTGGTTCTGGTCCTGTTTCAGTTGGTGGCTCTGTGTGGACCTGGACTGACTCTGGTGGTTCTGCAGGCTTCTCTGATTGGCTGGAAACAAACGAGTCAGGCTCATCCACAGCCAAAGACCGCTGTATGATCCCAGGATGATCTGATGACAGACAGACAGTCAGTCCACAGTCCACCTCACAGTCCATCTCTGTCCACCTCACAGTCCATCTCCATCCTCCACAGTCCACCTCACAGTCCATCTCCATCCTCCACAGTCCACCTCACAGTCCATCTCCATCCTCCACAGTCCACCTCACAGTCCATCTCCATCCTCCACAGTCCACCTCACAGTCCATCTCATCCTCCACAGTCACCTTACAGTCCATCTCTGTCCTCCACAATCCACCTCACAGTCCATCTCTGTCCTCCACAATCCACCTCACAGTCCATCTCCATCCTCCACAGTCTACCTCACAGTCCATCTCTGTCCTCCACAATCCACCTCACAGTCCATCTCTGTCCTCCACAATCCACCTCACAGTCCATCTCCATCCTCCACAGTCCACCTCACAGTCCATCTCTGTCCTCCACAGTCCACCTCACAGTCCACCTTACAGTCCATCTCCATAGTCCACCTCACAGTCCATCTCTGTCCTCCACAGTCCACCTCACAGTCCATCTCTGTCCTCCACAATCCACCTCACAGTCCATCTCCATCCTCCACAGTCTACCTCACAGTCCATCTCTGTCCTCCACAGTCCACCTCACAGTCCATCTCACAGTCCATCTCTGTCCTCCACAATCCACCTCACAGTCCATCTCACAGTCCATCTCTGTCCTCCACAGTCCACCTCACAGTCCATCTCTGTCCTCCACAGTCCACCTCACAGTCCATCTCTGTCCTCCACAGTCCACCTCACAGTCCATCTCACAGTCCATCTCTGTCCTCCACAATCCACCTCACAGTCCATCTCTGTCCTCCACAGTCCACCCCACAGTCCATCTCCATCCTCCACAGTCCACCTCACAGTCCATCTCCATCCTCCACAGTCCACCTCACAGTCCGTCTCACAGTCCATCTCTGTCCTCCACAGTCCACCTCACAGTCCATCTCCATCCTCCACAGTCCATCTCACAGTCCATCTCCATCCTCCACAGTCCATCTCACAGTCCATCTCCATCCTCCACAGTCCACCTCACAGTCCATCTCCATCCTCCACAGTCCACCTCACAGTCCATCTCACAGTCCACCTCCGTCCTCCACAGTCCACCTCACAGTCCACCTCACAGTCCATCTCCGTCCTCCACAGTCCACCTCACAGTCCATCTCCGTCCTCCACAGTCCACCTCACAGTCCACCTCACAGTCCATCTCCGTCCTCCACAGTCCACCTCACAGTCCATCTCTGTCCACCTCACAGTCCACCTCACAGTCCATCTCTGTCCTCCACAGTCCACCTCACAGTCCATCTCTGTCCACCTCACAGTCCATCTCTGTCCACCTACAGTCCACCTCACAGTCCATCTCCGTCCTCCACAGTCCACCTCACAGTCCATCTCCATCCTCCACAGTCCACCTTACAGTCCACCTCACAGTCCATCTCCGTCCTCCACAGTCCACCTCACAGTCCACCTCACAGTCCATCTCCGTCCTCCACAGTCCACCTCACAGTCCATCTCCGTCCTCCACAGTCCACCTCACAGTCCACCTCACAGTCCATCTCCGTCCTCCACAGTCCACCTCACAGTCCATCTCTGTCCACCTCACAGTCCACCTCACAGTCCATCCCTGTCCTCCACAGTCCACCTCACAGTCCATCTCCATCCTCCACAGTCCACCTCACAGTCCATCTCTGTCCACCTCACAGTCCATCTCTGTCCACCTCACAGTCCACCTCACAGTCCATCTCCATCCTCCACAGTCCAACTCACAGTCCATCTCTGTCCACCTAACAGTCCATCTCCGTCCTCCACAGTCCACCTCACAGTCCACCTCACAGTCCATCTCCATCCTCCACAGTCCACCTCACAGTCCATCTCTGTCCACCTCACAGTCCACCTCACAGTCCATCTCCGTCCTCCACAGTCCACCTCACAGTCCATCTCCGTCCTCCACAGTCCACCTCACAGTCCATCTCTGTCCTCCACAGTCCACCTCACAGTCCATCTCTGTCCTTCACAGTCCATCTCATAGTCCACCTCACAGTCCATCTCCGTCCTCCACAGTCCACCTCACAGTCCACCTCACAGTCCATCTCTGTCCTCCACAGTCCACCTCACAGTCCATCTCCATCCTCCACAGTCCACCTCACAGTCCATCTCTGTCCACCTCACAGTCCACCTCACAGTCCATCTCCGTCCTCCACAGTCCACCTCACAGTCCATCTCCATCCTCCACAGTCCACCTCACAGTCCATCTCCATCCTCCACAGTCCACCTCACAGTCCATCTCTGTCCTCCACAGTCCACCTCACAGTCCATCTCTGTCCTTCACAGTCCATCTCATAGTCCACCTCACAGTCCATCTCCGTCCTCCACAGTCCACCTCACAGTCCACCTCACAGTCCATCTCTGTCCTCCACAGTCCATCTCACAGTCCATCTCTATCCTCCACAGTCCACCTCACAGTCCATCTCCATACTCCACAGTCCACCTCACAGTCCATCTCACAGTCCATCTCCGTCCTCCACAGTCCACCTCACAGTCCATCTCCATCCTCCACAGTCCATCTCACAGTCCATCTCTATCCTCCACAGTCCACCTCACAGTCCATCTCACAGTCCATCTCTGTCCTCCACAATCCACCTCACAGTCCATCTCCATCCTCCACAGTCCACCTCACAGTCCACCTCACAGTCCATCTCCGTCCTCCACAGTCCACCTCACAGTCCATCTCCATCCTCCACAGTCCACCTCACAGTCCATCTCTGTCCTCCACAGTCCACCTCACAGTCCACCTCACAGTCCATCTCCGTCCTCCACAGTCCACCTCACAGTCCATCTCCATCCTCCACAGTCCACCTCACAGTCCATCTCTGTCCACCTCACAGTCCACCTCACAGTCCATCTCTGTCCACCTTACAGTCCACCTCACAGTCCATCTCCGTCCTCCACAGTCCACCTCACAGTCCATCTCCATCCCCCACAGTCCACCTCACAGTCCATCTCTGTCAACCTCACAGTCCATCTCCATCCTCCACAGTCCACCTCACAGTCCACCTCACAGTCCATCTCCGTCCTCCACAGTCCACCTCACAGTCCATCTCTGTCCACCTCACAGTCCACCTCACAGTCCATCTCTGTCCTCCACAGTCCACCTCACAGTCCATCTCCATCCTCCACAGTCCACCTCACAGTCCATCTCTGTCCACCTAACAGTCCATCTCCGTCCTCCACAGTCCACCTCACAGTCCATCTCCATCCTCCACAGTCCACCTCACAGTCCATCTCTGTCCACCTCACAGTCCACCTCACAGTCCATCTCCGTCCTCCACAGTCCACCTCACAGTCCATCTCCATCCTCCACAGTCCACCTCACAGTCCATCTCTGTCCTCCACAGTCCACCTCACAGTCCATCTCTGTCCTTCACAGTCCATCTCATAGTCCACCTCACAGTCCATCTCCGTCCTCCACAGTCCACCTCACAGTCCATCTCTGTCCACCTCACAGTCCACCTCACAGTCCATCTCTGTCCTCCACAGTCCACCTCACAGTCCATCTCTGTCCACCTAACAGTCCATCTCCGTCCTCCACAGTCCACCTCACAGTCCACCTCACAGTCCATCTCCATCCTCCACAGTCCACCTCACAGTCCATCTCTGTCCACCTCACAGTCCACCTCACAGTCCATCTCCGTCCTCCACAGTCCACCTCACAGTCCATCTCCATCCTCCACAGTCCACCTCACAGTCCATCTCCATCCTCCACAGTCCACCTCACAGTCCATCTCTGTCCTCCACAGTCCACCTCACAGTCCATCTCTGTCCTTCACAGTCCATCTCATAGTCCACCTCACAGTCCATCTCCGTCCTCCACAGTCCACCTCACAGTCCATCTCTGTCCACCTCACAGTCCACCTCACAGTCCATCTCTGTCCTCCACAGTCCACCTCACAGTCCATCTCTGTCCACCTAACAGTCCATCTCCGTCCTCCACAGTCCACCTCACAGTCCACCTCACAGTCCATCTCCATCCTCCACAGTCCACCTCACAGTCCATCTCTGTCCACCTCACAGTCCACCTCACAGTCCATCTCCGTCCTCCACAGTCCACCTCACAGTCCATCTCCATCCTCCACAGTCCACCTCACAGTCCATCTCCATCCTCCACAGTCCACCTCACAGTCCATCTCTGTCCTCCACAGTCCACCTCACAGTCCATCTCTGTCCTTCACAGTCCATCTCATAGTCCACCTCACAGTCCATCTCCGTCCTCCATAGTCCACCTCACAGTCCACCTCACAGTCCATCTCTGTCCTCCACAGTCCACCTCACAGTCCACCTCCTCTGTCCACCTGCGTCCTCACCTTGGACTTTGCTGCTCCTCTCAGCTCGGGGTCTGGTCTTCTTAAGGTTGTAGCCTTTCCTGATCTCAGCCAGCAGGTTGTCAATGATGCAGCCCTCATCCTGGTTTGATGGCTTCACCCTGACTGGAGGACAGTTATGAATATTCATGAGATGATTCAAATTAATAAAAATAAAATAAAAACAAAAAACCCGACCCCACCCAGCAATCGCACTGAACTTTGCACATGACACCTTATGACACAGATCTGCATCTGATATAATTATACATTATCACATACATCAGTGATATGTGGTTCAGGGAGAGGTCTTTAATTTGTTTTGTGAATGTACAGATTTGTTCAGAAAACTGGCTAACCTGAGAGAGTCCCATTATCGTGTACCTGCTGAGGTCAGAGGTCAGTCTCTGCTGACTGAATTTAAGGTGGAATTACAGTGTTTGACTCACTGATCGTGGTGGTGTCTCCTTTTTGTTTCCTCTCCTCCTCCTGCTGCTTCCTCCTCTTCTCCAGCTGCCTACAACTCCTGTTCTCCTGATGAACACATCATCAATGTCAGACAGACAGACAGACAGACAGACAGATAGATAGAGACTGTGCTGCCCCGTGATTGGCTGCTCACTATGCTGCCCTGTGGTTGGCTGCTGACCTTGACAGCTTTGAGGAACAGTTCTCTAAAGATCTTGATGGTGCTGAAGAGTTCGTCGATGGAGAAGCTGCTGCTGTCTTCACACAGGTAGACGGACAGATCCATCCTCTTGTCCTCTAGCGTGGACAGAAGCTGCTTCAGCTGCTCGAACGCCTGCAGGTTCTCCTGAAAGCACCACAGAAGAAGAATATTACAACGCGATAAACACACGTGTACAGCAGAAATCCTCCAGCAGGGGGCGCTCACTCTGTAGTACCTGTATGGAGGACAAATACTGCTGCTTCAGGTCCTCAGAGGAACAGGAGACCTTCGTCTCCGCGTTGTTCAGCTGTTTGACCAGAGACATTATTTCAGACTGGATGGACTCCAGATTTAACCTGCAAGGACAGTGACAACGTCAGTCCAACGTCAGACCAACGTCAGTCAAACGTCAATCCAACGTCAGTCCAACATCAGTCCAACGTCAATCCAACGTCAGTCCAACGTCAATCCAACGTCAGTCCAACGTCAATCCAACGTCAATCCAACGTCAGTCCAACATCAGTCCAACGTCAGTCCAACGTCAGTCCAACGTCAATCCCACGTCAGTCCAACGTCAGTCCAACGTCAATCCAACGTCAGTCCAACATCAGTCCAACGTCAGTCCAACGTCAGTCCAACGTCAAGCCCACGTCAGTCCAACATCAATCCCACGTCAGTCCAACGTCAGTCCAACGTCAATCCAACGTCAGTCCAACGTCAGTCCAACGTCAGTCCAACGTCAGTCCAACGTCAATCCAACGTCAGTCCAACGTCAGTCCAACGTCAATCCAACGTCAGTCCAACGTCAGTCCAACGTCAGTCCAACGTCAATCCCACGTCAGTCCAACGTCAGTCCAACGTCAGTCCAACGTCAGTCCAACGTCAGTCCGTCTGTCCACAACACTTTTTGTTCATTCTTGTTTTTACCCAGCAGCCTTGTCACAGATCTCCAAATCCTCGGGCAGGTTCAGCAGGTCCGGATGGTTCTGCTCCACTTCCTGTCAATCACACAAATTGAAGATGATGATAACTAGTGTGAGCAGTATAACCAGGATAACCAATGTGAGCAGTATAACCAGGATAACCAATGTGAGCAGTATAACCAGGATAACCAGTGTGAGCAGTATAACCAGGATAACCAGTGTGAGCAGTATAACCAGGATAACAAGTGTGAGCAGCGGTGCGTTACCTCCAGGATGTGGTGCAGCAGGGTGATTCTGGACTTGTTGGCTTTAGTTTCTGTGAGTTTGAGCAGAGTGCTGATCTTAAAACCCTCAGCGTTCCCCGTGTGAGTCCCCTGATGACATCACACAATGACATCACAGAACAACAAGTGACATCACATCAGGTTAGAAACTGGACTATTTCTTAAAGGGTTGACATGCCTGTGACATCACATCACATCACGTGACATCATGTGACAGAGTTGGGGGTGGTGTGGCAGGTTACTCACATAGTTGAGGAAGTTTCCAACGCTCAGGATGAGTTTACAGAAGCTGGGCAGACGAGTGCTCTCCCTGACACCTGAACACAACATTCACACAGCTCAGTCTGTAAACACAAACCTGGTCTGTGTCAATGTCTCTACATTCTGTTTCTCATCGATCATCTGTACTGAAATAAGTACGTAAGGTTACCTGTGGGCCGTTAATGTCACCTGTGTGGGCCGTTAAGGTCACCTGTGGGCAGTTAAGGTCACCTGTGTGGGCCGTTAAGGTCACCTGTGTGGGCCGTTAAGGTCACCTGTGGGCAGTTAAGGTCACCTGTGTGGGCCGTTAAGGTCACCTGTGTGGGCCGTTAAGGTCACCTGTGTGGGCCGTTAATGTCACCTGTGTGGGCCGTTAAGGTCACCTGTGTGGGCCGTTAAGGTCACCTGTGTGGGCCGTTAAGGTCACCTGTGTGGGCCGTTAAGGTCACCTGTGTGGGCCGTTATGATCACCAGAGTGTTCCACCAAAGATGAAGGCTCTCAAGGCGTCACCGACTCCACACAGGTAAGTACCTGAAACTCCCCACCAATCAGAGAAACTAAAGTCCAGATGACTACTAGGACCTTCAGATACTTTGACCTGATGACGGAAACTGATCTGTGTGTGTGTGATATACTTGATGGTTGTGTTTGTAATGTGTGTTTATGTGTATACACACTCTGGCAGGCTCGGTCCAGCAGCTCAACTTTGGGCTTCAGAGTCTCCAAAACACAACTGCTCTCCTCACACAGCAACATGCAGTCTATTCTCTGAGAGTAACTACAACACACACACACATAGAAACACACACATAGAAACACACAATTATAGATAGTTGTTAGTAGTGAATGAGTATCTGATTGCAGACAGGTGTGTTGTCAGCCCCTGCAGTCAGCAGCTTCTTTTCAGTTCTAAATTTGCCTCGTGCTAACTGAGCCTCGTGCTAACTGGGCCTCAGGCTAACTGGGCCTCGTGCTAACTGGGCCTCGTGCTAACTGGGCCTCAAGCTAACTGGGCCTCGTGCTAACTGGGCCTCGTGCTAACTGGGCCTCGTGCTAACTGAGCCTCGTGCTAACTGGGCCTCGTGCTAACTGGGCCTCGTGCTAACTGAGCCTCGTGCTAACTGAGCCTCGTGCTAACTGAGCCTCGTGCTAACTGAGCCTCGTGCTAACTGGGCCTCGTGCTAACTGGGCCTCAGGCTAACTGGGCCTCGTGCTAACTGAGCCTCGTGCTAACTGGGCCTCGTGCTAACTGAGCCTCGTGCTAACTGAGCCTCGTGCTAACTGGGCCTCGTGCTAACTGGGCCTCGTGCTAACTGAGCCTCGTGCTAACTGGGCCTCGTGCTAACTGGGCCTCAAAGATTTATTTGAGTCATTTTTGGACGTTCTGCTAGCTTGTGATGTTACAGTGACTTCCTGTTTACATAGTTAATTGCTCCTTATTGGACTGCGCTACAGATGTTTCCTAGCAACAGACTCCCACATTAAAGTCATTACCAGCTGAGACATTTGTTCAGTTTTAACCTGAGTCAGAGAGTTACTGTCAGACTGAAGGGGAGGTGAAGACCTGGTCCAGGTGTGTCTGTTACCTGACCACAGTGTTTTATTGTGTCCTACCTGGGGACGTCCAGCAGCTGCAGGTAAAACCTATCCACTGAGGCCAACTTGTCCCTGTCTGCCTGGTGTAACTTCAGGTTCTCCACCTGAGGGAGGACAGGTGAGACAGGTAGGACTGAAAAAGAACAGTCAAAGGACAAATAAGGCAGGTAAAGACTGGTGAAACAAGAAAGGACAGGTGAAGGACATTTAGAGGACAGGTCAAAGTCAGATGTGACAGACAGGTAGGACAGCAGAGACTATTCAAAAGGACAGGTAATGGACAGGTAAGAGGCAGTGAGACAAGAGAAACAAAAAGCACAGAAACAGGTAGGAGAGGTGAAAGGTAGCTAGAGGACAGGTGTGACCTCTGACCTCATGTTTCTCTGGCAGCAGTTTGAACAGCTGTTTAAGAACCTCCACATCAAACCTGGACCTGTCTCCTGTCCGGATCAGAGATACAAAGTCCTCATGGGAACTGCAGGTGCGACAGGTAGAATACAGGTGAAGGGCAGTGAGACAAGAAGGCACTGGTAGAACTTGTAGGACAATATACAGACAGGTGAGACAGATGAGATGTGCGACAGGTGAATGACAAGGAAGGCGGGTGAGGGACAGGTGAAGGACAGGTGAGGGACAAGTGAGGGACAGGTGAAGGACAGGTGATGGTCCTTCAGGTAGTGTTAGGACTGGATGATGTCACTGCAGAGATGTATTTCTATTGGCTAAGGATGGACTGAGGTAAAGAGCATGTCACCATTTGAACTGCTTCAGGAAGATGTTGACGTTCAGGCTCTTCTTGGCGTCGATGAAGGAAATCTGTGGACAGGAAGACAGTTACTGACTGGACATGAATGTTGTCCTGCAGATTGACGAGTAAAAACTGCTGGACCTCTTTCTGCTTGGTCTGGACTTTGGTTCTGGTTCTGGTCTCAGTCGGAGGAAGACTAAAGAGCTGTTCAATGCTGCAGTAATCTGGTTCCACCGAATCTTTAGACGCAGACGTCCACAGGGACTGTTGAGCTACAGAGAGACGGACACAAAGACATCTTCAGTGTACAAGTCCTGGATCTGACCCAGTCCACACCAGGTCCACTTCATGAAGGTTAAAACAAGCTCACTGACCCGTCAGCGCTCTGGACGGGAGTTTCTGCCAGTTCAGCTTCTTCATACGGAGGCTGGGACAGGGGGCGGAGCCAGGCGGAGGGGTGGAGCTGTAATATGACCTGCCCAGACTTTCGGCTGCCCAGGCTGAGATGGGAGGAGGGGGCGGAGCTCCCATACCAGGTAAGGGAGGAGGAGGGGGCGGAGCTCCCATACCAGGTAGGGGAGGAGGAGGCGGAGCTCCCATACCAGGTAAGGGAGGAGGAGGGGGCGGAGCTCCCATACCAGGTAGGGGAGGAGGAGGGGGTAGAGCTCCCATACCAGGTAAGGGAGGAGGAGGGGCGGAGCTCCCATACCAGGTAGGGGAGGAGGAGGCGGAGCTCCCATACCAGGTAGGGGAGGAGGAGGCAGAGCTCCCATACCAGGTAGGGAGGAGGAGGCGGAGCTCCCATACCAGGTAAGGGAGGAGGAAGCGGAGCTCCCATACCAGGTAAGGGAGGAGGAAGCGGAGCTCCCATACCAGGTAAGGGAGGAGGAGGGGGTGGAGCTCCCATACCAGGTAAGGGAGGAGGAGGCGGAGCTCCCATACCAGGTAAGGGAGGAGGAAGCGGAGCTCCCATACCAGGTAAGGGAGGAGGAGGGGGTGGAGCTCCCATACCAGGTAAGGGAGGAGGAAGCGGAGCTCCCATACCAGGTAAGGGAGGAGGAGGCGGAGCTCCCATACCAGGTAAGGGTGGAGGAGGAGCTGCTGAACTGGCAGCCGTGGAGGCAGTGTTGATGCTGCACTCGGATTGGTCAGGTAGGTAAGTCTGGATTGCCCTGTCGATGGTTTGGATCCGGTGATTGGCTGAGAGGGACTTGTGGGGGAGGAGCCTTTCCAGTAGGCAGCCAGCAGAATCTAAGTCAGCTACAAAGCACAAGCTGATTGGTGGATTTGGAGCGGAGGGGTGAGATCATGAACCTGATTGGATGGTTAGAAGAGTGACACCAGAGACTTACAGTTCTGGGACAGCAGGGTGGCGCGGTCCACTAGCAGCTCCAGAGCTAACCACACCTCAGACCTGTCTGCATCCACCAACAGCAAGGCCTGAAGGATGGACAGCAGCTGGACTGAGGATGGACGACTGGACACCTGGACAGAGAGGACAGAGGGTGAATATTGTAGGTGTCGCAGGTGTTGTAGGTAGAGGTCGTAACTGTACCACACCTTGGTGAGCAGCGAGGTGAAGACCTGCTGGTGGCTGCTCATGTCGATGCCTCCGTACAGTCTCTCCATCTCGTCCTGGTCCTCCGTCAAAGTGTCTTCGAACGCATCACACTGAATATTCAAGTCATCATCCCCCGTCTCCCTGGAGACAGACAAACAAGCAGACAGACAGACAGAGGTCAAACAGACAGAGCGAGGCAGGCAGACAGAAACAGACAGACAGACAGACAGACAGACAGACAGACAGACAGACAGACAGGTACCTCAGTCTGGGCAGCAAATCCAGCAGTTGCAGTCCTGAAACAACAATATTAAAGTGAGACAGAGACCAACCAACTGTTACCATACCATACAACTATTCAAAAGCTCCATGGCAACCACTATGGGATGATAATCACCTATGAACAACCTGGAAACTATTCATACAGTTCTTGGTTTTAGTACAGCTATGAATACAGTTTGTAATAGTATTAGGGTTTTCTTGACATCGTCTCTCTGACTGTACTAGAGTCAGTCCATTTCATCAGTGGCTCGTTGGCGTCGTACCGATGAATTCCTGTCGCACTCGGTCCCTCTTCCTCAGGTCTTCTTGTCCCAACACGAGAACATTGACAACGCTCATCAGGGTCACCATGTACGGGACGTTGTCGGTGGCATGGAGCTCGTTCATGATCACACTGAAGCGATACTGCTGCTTCTTCAGACTCTGAACACAGACAGATTGTTAGAAACAACCAACTGCATCTTCAACACACGAACGCTCACAGGTTCAAACACTGAACATCTGTTTGTATATATGAGGCCCACAGAACCCCAAGTCCAGACCTGCAGGTCCAGAACCACAGGACCAGATCCAATGTTAGCAACCTTCAGTAAACAAAGGCCTGGGACAGACAGAAACTATCAATCATCATCCGGTTCAAACAGTTCCTGTACTGACATTCAGTAGCAGTTCATTTAGGCTTCACTTCCACACCCTGCAGAATCAACTGTATTATCTCTTATCATGTAACCACACAATACCAACAACCCACCACGCCCGCCTATGTGCCCCATGATGCACTTCAGCAGCTGAACTTTGCTGCTGCACCATGAACAAAAGCCTTGATAATGGTATTAAAGCATCCAGCACCACCTGTGAAGGATTTGGGCATCTGAAACTCGACTGCAAGTCTCCACTCATGGTTGCTAACATCAGAACGCTAACATGCTGATGTCCATCGGGTGACCATGTGTCCTGGCTCCATCACATGTAGCGCACCTTGTAGTGGTCCAGGGCGTCCAGACCCAGGTGGTGTCCCTGAGGGTCGAACAGAACCAGAGCCGCCAGCAGCTCAAACACCTGCATCTTTACCATGACGTTAGACGTGTCCAGAGCTGCAGAGACACAGGTGAACACAGGTCATGTGACTCCTCAACAACCAATAGGAACAGACAACATGAGTCAGGTGTGTTCGTTCACCTGAAGAACCAAAGAAAAGGAGGGAGCGTCAACATGGAGACGACAGAAAGAGAGAAGATGATGAACCCACCCTGGGTCAGGGTCCTGACGTAGCCCTGGTTGTCCAGGATACAGTGCAGTCCTTCAGATGAGTTCATGACGGCTCGGATGCAGGCAACACAGGTGAGCTGCAGCAGGGCGTCGGCAATGCGAGCGCAGCCACGACCGGACAGTCGCTCTAATGCCTCCATCAGCAGGTCCAGACCACGCAGCTCCAGGAACTGCACCATCCAGGCCTGAGCACTGGCCTCCAACCGCCGCCGCAAACCAGAGTAGTTCACCACTGTGGGGACCTGAAGGGGACACGGAGCCGTCAGAGACAGGAAGTGAGACAGAGACAGGAAGTCCCTTTCAGCGTCCTCAGATTGAAAACTGCATCATGTCAACCTCAAGTTATGATGTCATTTCCTGCAGCAGACACTAGGTGTCAGCAGTCCTACCTGCAGCAGTCGGATGCAGAGTTCAGGGTCGGCGTTCTCCAGGTTCGCCTCCAGCGTGGCGTCGTGGTCGTGTGCGGGACTTCCTGTCACACGGTCCTTCACCGCCTCCCATTTTGTTTTGGCTGCCATGACGAACAGAAGCTGCAGAGAGATGACACGAAAGATCTGAAAACATCCAATGAGCTTAAACGGCCTGTGGAGCCAGAACTGTGACTTTAAACCTTGGCATTGAACATTTCATGTTGGCATTGAATGTTAGTCATCTGCACTGATCATTAATGCTGGTATTGAATATGGCGACGTTCCCATCAGTGTTGACAGCTTGGAGTGACAGAGCTGACTGTGCAATGCTTGTCAGCTGAGCTGTCTGCCACGTGACTGTTGTTGGTATTTCACTGTATAAAAGAGTCTTTATGTTCAGAACAAGCTGATCTCAGTTCAGCTCAACTCTGTTTTTCTCCTGGATACAGTGACAGCAGCAGATCTGAGGTCAGAGTTGGAGCCTAACATCACCTGATGGCTTTACCTGCTGTGTATCTGCACTGACACGTCATCGAGTGCGCAACGTGACATCAAACACCAGGTGTGCGCCGTAGTGACGTGAAGCTGAAAGAGGCTCCAGGTTGGACTCATTGATTTAAGACTCGTTCATGTGTTTCACAATGTTTGATCGATGCTGCCTGTTAAAGTGATGTGTCAGCTGATCTCCAGCCTGTCTCCAGGTGTTATCTCTGACACAGCGGCTGGCTGCCACTGTTCTCCGGCTCTTTACATGAGGCCTTCACAGTAACAGTTACATTCAGATTGTTCAAGTATTTTAGAGAAATCAGATTACCTGTAGAACACGTGCCGGATGAGAGCTCCAATAATTCATTGAAATGAACAGGTGTGAAGTCCTTCACGTTATTTGTTCACATGAACGTTCAAACGGTGAAAACGGCTCAGATTGCTCCTTACCGTGACGGAAGACCGTCTCTGTGTCCTCCGTGACAGAAGGACAGAAGATCTTGGTTCTTGTAGTTCAGGACAGTCCCGGTTTCTCCGTGAGAGTGGAGGGAAAGGAAAATGAATAAATGAGTGAAATCAATCACGAACGGCTCACTCTGTTTTTAAATAAGTTTTTGTCTCCTCCGCTCAAACTTGTTCAGTCTTTAAAGTCCAGACAGCTGAGAAGGTGAATCAGCTGAGTCACAGCCTGCCAGCTGACTGCGGTCCTCTAATACGTCCGCATGATGCGTGGGCGGGGTTGAACTCATGACCACATGGACTCTGTTTTTGTCTTTAAATCTTTATTTTTAAACCTTCATTAAACTCAATGACGACCACTACAGCCACGAGCAGCTACTAGATGCTGCTCCAAGAAAACTTTCTTCAAGTGAAAATCAAAGTCAACACAGTCTGTAACAAGTTCAGCCCTGAAGAGATCATCTCACCATTTCTAAGACAAAACATTTCTGACATTAAAGGTACAATCAGTGAGCCAAATGTTCAAAGTGAAGCCTCGTCCACCACCAACATTTAAACCACAGGACTGGAAGTTGTCTCCGTCCTACACAGAACACAGAGACACTGAGGAACCAGGCCAGAACCCAAACCCAAACCCAGGATAAAGAGGTTCAGTGAATGTGGTGTTGAAGGTGTGGAGGTGGATCAGTGTGTCAGAGCAGACTCTGAAGAAGGACAGAGAGCCAGCAGGACAGTCCACATACACTGCTACTCTGTCAGAGACCGAGGACGACAGCTCAGTTCTTCTGTCATTGTGCCAGACAAAGTAACCATACTCAGAGCAGCTCAGTCTCCAGGACTGATGGTTCCTTCCAAACACACACTCTTCATTGTCTCCTTTCCTTCTGATTCCTCTGTAAGTCACTGCTATATAAACTTCTCCTCTCCACTCCACCTCCCAGTAACAGCGACCGGTCAGACCATTTCTACACAGCAGCTGACAGTAGCAGTCAAATCTGTGTGGATGATCAGGATACGACTGATCCTCCTCCACACATGTCACCTTCCTGTTGTTGTCTTCCAGTTTGAGGTATGTGCTTACTGTGTTTGTGTCCAGTGTGAGTTGACAGAAATCTGATGGAGAGAAAAAGACAGAACACAGCAGCAGTTTATCATCAGACACATCTGAAGGGTTTATGCTTTGTGTGTTTGCTGCTGTTGTTCATTTCTATAAAGTTTAACGATGACACATTCTGTCAGTAATGTTTTCATCATTAGTCAAAGTGAATCCACACTTACACTTCTTCAGACCAGGTTTTAACCTCTGCTCTCCACCATGGTCCACCCTGGAGGAAGAAGCACAGTCACAATGATTTTCTATACCAGAGACCAGAGTCTGGACATGAACTCAGGACTCTGGTGTCACAGTCCTGCACTTTGTACGCCTACCATCCACCTCCTTGTGACTCCAGTTACATAAATGTAGTGTTTCATTCACTCGAATTTAGTAACATACAAACATCATTTCTCCAAAGTTATTACAGTATTACACAATCCAAAACATAAAGTGTGTACAGAAACAGTATATGGATGCTCAATTGACAGTCAGACTGTCGACATAACACATGTTGTGTTTCTACAGAGATGTGTTTTTATGGACAAGTGTGATAATAAGAGTATTACTGAATGTTTTGCAGTCAGACTATGCCACCTGTTGGTAAAGCATAGATACAGTGGGTGAGTGACAGTGTGTACCGTGCTGGTAGTAATCTGAGTGAATAAACCATGTTCAACATGTCGTTGTTCTGGTGCATAAGTACACAACAGAAACATTTGTGTGTTTTGTTGGACACCTATGACTTGTCTGATCTTCTCACGGTACAGTCATCTTAAACATGATCACCTGCTGTAAAAGCTTCTGACAGTTGGAAAACATGGATGGATGGTGCACAGGTAATATTCATGCTGACAGACATTATTGTCTCTAATGCTGTGACTGGCACAGTCCTGTAATCAATCCAACCTTTGTGAAGCTGGTAGGAGTTGATTCAGTCTGTGCTCATTCTTAGCTTCATGCTGTCGATGAACTGGATTACATTTGATTTCTAATATTTTTGCTCCTCTGTATGTGTTTGTAAGAGAAGGAGACTAAATATTAGACACACAACTACACCACCACCACAATGAGTCAACTACAGTCATCTGAACTAAAGTCAACATTTCTCAGCAGCACTGTTGTATTGCATTACATCGCAGTTTCTGTTTCTATTTTTCTGGTCACTTAGTGTAACACAACAATCACTGCTAGCACCATCTCTACTGCTATCAGACCAGTTGAACACAAACATGATGAAAACTGTTGGCTACGTCACCTTCTGATGGAGAAAATCATCTGTTGACTCACATACAGTCTCAGCTCTCTGTCCTCATCTTCAAACTGACCAAACTTTGGAATGAACGAGCTGCTGAAGTCAAACGTTAACAGACAGAATCAAACCTCATCAGCTGGATCATGAAGTCTGATGATCACTTTAATCCTCAGTCACTTTTATTTGACAACAAGCTCATCACATGCAGGCTGTCATATCTCTATATGGGACCAATACTTTGTCCTTTCAGTCTTCAGTGTTATTATTCATTATTAAAGCATCTGTGTTAGTCCACAGTGTGTTAGTCTACAGTGTGTTAGTCCACAGTGTGTATGAGGACAGTGTGTTAGTCTACAGTGTGTTAGTCTACAGTGTGTATGAGGACAGTGTGTTAGTCCACAGTGTGTTAGTCTACAGTGTGTTAGTCTACAGTGTGTTAGTCTACAGTGTGTTAGTCCACAGTGTGTATGAGGACAGTGTGTTAGTCTACAGTGTGTTAGTCTACAGTGTGTATGAGGACAGTGTGTTAGTCTACAGTGTGTTAGTCTACAGTGTGTATGAGGACAGTGTGTTAGTCTACAGTGTGTATGAGGACAGTGTGTTAGTCTACAGTGTGTTAGTCTACAGTGTGTTAGTCTACAGTGTGTATGAGGACAGTGTGTTAGTCTACAGTGTGTTAGTCTACAGTGTGTTAGTCTACAGTGTGTATGAGGACAGTGTGTTAGTCTACAGTGTGTTAGTCTACAGTGTGTATGAGGACAGTGTGTTAGTCTACAGTGTGTATGAGGACAGTGTGTTAGTCCACAGTGTGTTAGTCTACAGTGTGTTAGTCCACAGTGTGTACGAGGACAGTGTGTTAGTCTACAGTGTGTTAGTCCACAGTGTGTTAGTCTACAGTGTGTTAGTCCACAGTGTGTTAGTCTACAGTGTGTTAGTCTACAGTGTGTTAGTCTACAGTGTGTATGAGGACAGTGTGTTAGTCTACAGTGTGTATGAGGACAGTGTGTTAGTCTACAGTGTGTATGAGGACAGTGTGTTAGTCTACAGTGTGTTAGTCTACAGTGTGTATGAGGACAGTGTGTTAGTCTACAGTGTGTTAGTCCACAGTGTGTATGAGGACAGTGTGTTAGTCTACAGTGTGTTAGTCCACAGTGTGTTAGTCTACAGTGTGTTAGTCTACAGTGTGTTAGTCCACAGTGTGTTAGTCTACAGTGTGTTAGTCCACAGTGTGTATGAGGACAGTGTGTTAGTCTACAGTGTGTTAGTCCACAGTGTGTATGAGGACAGTGTGTTAGTCTACAGTGTGTTAGTCCACAGTGTGTTAGTCCACAGTGTGTATGAGGACAGTGTGTTAGTCTACAGTGTGTTAGTCCACAGTGTGTTAGTCTACAGTGTGTTAGTCTACAGTGTGTTAGTCTACAGTGTGTTAGTCCACAGTGTGTTAGTCTACAGTGTGTTAGTCTACAGTGTGTTAGTCTACAGTGTGTATGAGGACAGTGTGTTAGTCCACAGTGTGTTAGTCCACAGTGTGTTAGTCTACAGTGTGTTAGTCCACAGTGTGTATGAGGACAGTGTGTTAGTCTACAGTGTGTTAGTCTACAGTGTGTATGAGGACAGTGTGTTAGTCCACAGTGTGTTAGTCTACAGTGTGTATGAGGACAGTGTGTTAGTCTACAGTGTGTTAGTCTACAGTGTGTACGAGGACAGTGTGGTAGTCCACAGTGTGTACGAGGACAGTGTGTTAGTCCACAGTGTGTTAGTCTACAGTGTGTTAGTCTACAGTGTGTTAGTCTACAGTGTGTTAGTCCACAGTGTGTTAGTCTACAGTGTGTTAGTCTACAGTGTGTTAGTCTACAGTGTGTTAGTCCACAGTGTGTATGAGGACAGTGTGTATACATTGTACATATATAATAAATACATACACACTGTACTGATGATGTATTTGGTTTTAATGAGGAACAAAGTCTGAGCTCATATAAACATGTGTACACACACACACACACACACAGTAGACTTGTTTCTATGTACAACAGGTGAGACAAACACGGCGTACAGATGGACAGAACAGGTACGAGCCTGTTAACAGTGATGAACATGATGTGCAGGTGGTTCAGTGGTTAAACAGTAGTCACAGGTTCAAGTTCCAAATGTGCCACTGGGCAACTCAAATAAATCCAGATGTTAAGCTGTAAAACATTAGTTGTGTGTTTGAAGAATGAAACCTGACTCAAAAATAAAAGGCACAAAAATAAAGAAATACATTGTTACTATAAAATAAATCAATCATAATTTATGTTTTTACCTTTTGACAATAAATTCTGTGGAGGGAAACCAA
Organism: Larimichthys polyactis; assembly: GCA_018985215.1. Lineage (NCBI taxonomy): Eukaryota > Metazoa > Chordata > Actinopteri > Sciaenidae > Larimichthys > Larimichthys polyactis. The sequence continues at coordinate 399,371 of JAFMOB010000441.1, forward strand.
AGCTGTTACCATGGAGACGTTTGTCATCATTAATGTGTTTAATAAAGAAAGAGAAGCAGACAAACATTTAGATCATTTTCTTAAAGAAACAGTTCAACATTTTAAGACTGACAGCTCGTGTAGCTGACCACAGAGACCGTAGAGGGGCCAGGCTAACAGTTTCCCCCTGCTTACAGTCTTTGTGCTAAGCTAGGCTAAACATAAAGTTGTTTTTTAGAGATGTGCTTCGGGAGGTGACATGTCGTGGTTAGTTATGTCGTAGCACACAGATGAGTAACTAATGAGACTCCATAAAATCACAGAGAAACAACTGTACAGAAAATATTCCGGATTTGTACTTTGTGGACTGTAGAAAGATATTTACAGATTTTTAGAGATTTATCTACAAAACACCAGAGAGGACGCTGGGAAAGAGCTCATAATCTAAGTTTGTTGTTTTGGGATCTTTTAGATGTTTTGTCTTGTTATAATACATAATTATAATTAGTAAGCACAAGAATTAGTTGTATTCTTCCATGATCACAGCAGAAGAAGCAGAGATAATAATCTGTGTTGTGTTGTTTTATATTTGCTGTTCAGTGTGTTCAGCTCAGATTCTGGAACTTGTCTCTCAGATTCTTCACGATGCTCTGCTGACCGCCGTCTGTCTTCTGTCCACAGTCTGAGCTCGTCTTCTGGGACTCGTTGTCTCGTTCGTTTGTTGCCGTGTCGGCCTCAGCTTTGGCTTTCACCTCCTCCCTCTGTTTATATTCATCAGACTCCTGGTAGACCCGGCAGCGGTCGATGACAGCCATGATGGAGATCTTCTCCCTGCTGGTCGGTGAGCGGATCTGAACGTAGTTGTCGTCCTTGTCTTCTTCTTCTTTGGTGGTTTCTGCAGGCTCTGACTCGGCCTCTGGAAGCTTCTCCACAACGATGATCTTGTGTTCGGGGTCGTTTGGTAACGGTGCCTCAGCTGCGACATAGTAACCGCTGTAGTTGCCATTGGCAGCCTGGTCCTGGAGCTTCTGCAGCTCGGTCAGCTGCTCTCCGCTCAGCCGAGGGTCCAGAGAATTGGCTCTGTGGAGCCGCTTTCTGCGCTCTTCTCTGCTGGTGTCCTGAAGCTTGAATGAAGGAACCTCCTCAGAAGCTCCGTCAGGGAGGAGGAGGCTGGAGGAGCAGCTGGAGTGCCTCCTCAGTCCACCATCAAACATTTGCTCTGGGATGGAGCGACTCCGGCTTACAGGGCTCTTCTGGGAGCGACCATGCTCCAAGTATTTGGAGCAGAGTTCTCGGACATCAGGCCAATTGAAGCCCTCGATGGCGGAGGACTGAGGTGGGCTGAGGGGGCTGCGGGAGCGAGCCCGGCCCGGGGAGGCCACTCTCGAGCTGCCTAACGAGCTGCAGGCGAGGCCGGTGGTCAGAGATCGGATCTGGCCTGCATGGCTCAGCGGCAGAGTCAGGTGGGGTTTACCTGAAAGACATCACACACATCATCAACACACTTTAAGACTTTGTCAACGTTGTCTAACTGCTCGTTGTAAGGACTGACCCTGATCACGTCACAGTACCTGTGCTCTCCTTCTCCTCCACCACACAAGGTAAGCTCTTCTTGCTGATCAGGATGCCCTGGCTTCGCTGTCGGACCACCGGTTTGGTGGTTTTGATTCGCTGGCTGTACTGACGAGCCAGATGGAGGACTTTGCTCTTCGTCTTGTCTACGTCATCCAGCTGGTTTGAATCCTCACCAGGTCGATCCACCTCCGCCTCGGCCTTCAGCTGGGCAACCCGAGGAACTGGCGCCCTGAGGACGACGGCCTCTTCCCTGAACGCCTTCAGACTTCCTGTCCGATGCTTGATGGGCGATGGACTTGTGGATTCCTCTGTGATGGTGCTGAGGTCTGATGCTCCGCTCTCTCCGTCACAGGTCTTGTTTGGCGTCATCGCTGTGTCCGAGCAGCAGACGTCGTCCGCTCTGGAGTCTCTCTGAGCTTCTCGACATCGCTTGTCTTCACTTCTGGTGATCTCTCGCTCCATTGTCTGCCAGATCTTGATCATCTCAGATGACGGTCTGAACTCTTCATCCTCAGATAGATTGTCACGCATGCTCTGTGATCTGGACCTGTGGCTGTCCTCTGAATCTTCTGGATCTGTGCTTCTCTGATCGGACTTCAGAGAGTCCCAAGAGTCACTGGAGACCATGTGACCCCGGGTATCTGTGGACAAAGCTGAGTTTGACTCCGCTGAAGAAGTCTGCAGAGTGGAGGATGTGGTGGAGGTGCATGGGTTTGTCTGAACAGGTGCATCCTTTGGGATGTTGTTGAACCTGCTGACGGAGCTCCTAACCAGCCCAGACGGGATGTACGTCAGGCTCTCTCTACGCTGGAGGCTGAAGGACGCGTCCTGGTTCTCAGCGTCCTCATAGTAAGTCTTGATTTTGCCAATCAGTAACTGGTCCTGCCTGGACAGTGTCGAGTCCCGCCTGCGCCGAATTCCTCGGTCAGTGTCAAAGAGGCTGTCGTCCCGAGGAGACAGCAGGGTCAAGTCTGCCACGGCGAAGGTCTCCGTGGCATCAGAACAGCCACTGCTGAGCCGGAAAGGTCGATCGGTGGTATCGGCACTGAGGCTGAGGCTGCTGCTGGTCCTGCTGGGCAGCCGTGGTGAAGCACAGCCGAGGGAGCGGGTGTCGTCCTGGCTGCCACGTTTGATGCTGTTGGTGAAGTGCTGAGCGATGGCGCTGGCTTTGTCCAGGACAGAGGAAGGAAGGATGCTGCTAGCTTCACCCTCTTCTTCCGCTGCCCCCTTTACATCGTCCTCCTCCTCCGACGATGATTCCCCGCTGCTTAAAGTCTTTGAGCCTGAATCTGGCGTGCCAGAGGACGGATTCTCTGCCGGCTCTAGATTCAGTTCTTCTGATCTTTGAGGTGATGCTGAGATCCTCGGAGGCGTAGAGGCCAACCTGTCCAGATCAGAGGACGGTTCTGGTCCAGGGCGTTCTGCAGGTTCAGACGTCTTCTCCTGTGGCAGCTGTACTGTGGAGGCCTGGAGAACAGGAAAACCCAGAGCAGGACCAGAATATTAGAACTGTTACCTGGCCTGTGTTACCTGGCCTGTGTTACCTGGTCTTTGTTACCTGGCCTGTGTTACCTGGTCTGTGTTACCTTGTCTTTGCTACCTGGTCTTTGCTACCTGGTCTTTGCTACCTGGTCTTTGCTACCTGGCCTGTGTTACCTGGTCTTTGTTACCTGGTCTGTGTTACCTGGCCTGTGTTACCTGGCCTGTGTTACCCGATCTGTGTTACCCGGTCTGTGTTACCTGGCCTGTGTTACCCGATCTGTGTTACCCGGTCTGTGTTACCTGGCCTGTGTTACCTGGTCTTTGTTACCTGGTCTTTGCTACCTGGTCTTTGCTACCTGGTCTGTGTTACCTGGTCTTTGTTACCTGGTCTTTGCTACCTGGTCTTTGCTACCTGGTCTTTGTTACCTGGTCTTTGTTACCTGGTCTTTGCTACCTGGTCTTTGTTACCTGGTCTTTGCTACCTGGTCTTTGCTACCTGGTCTTTGTTACCTGGTCTGTGTTACCTGGTCTTTGTTACCTGGTCTGTGTTACCTGGTCTTTGTTACCTGGTCTGTGTTACCTGGTCTTTGCTACCTGGTGCTACCTGTCTAAATGACGGTGATTTCATGACTCTACCTGCTCACAGGTCGCTTTAGTTCCAGCTGGCTTGTCTTCTTCAGGAAGTCGTCCATTTTTGTCGACATCAGCGTCCTTCAGCAGCAAAACATCCAACAAATACAATGAAACAGATCAGATGACGTGATGTGATCAACACACAGACAGCCAGACAGACAGGTGGACAGACAGACAGGTGGACAGACAGGTGGACAGACAGACAGATCTTATTAGTTGTTTTAAACCTTTAAAGGGTCACTTCACCAAACCAGAAAAAACAGGTCCTCCAACAGAACCGACAGCGAGTTTCATCTGGACGGATCCAAAGTTTAAATCTTCAAAATAAAATGTGACATTCATGACGTCAGCAGCAGGTGGAGGCAACTCTCCAATCAGAGAACCAGAAGACGATGACGTCATTAAAAACAAACAGGAAGTAAATCAGACCATGGATTGATGATTGGTTCTATCAGAACTGTGTGGAACCATCATGGACATTTCCATGAGGAAACAGCTGAAAGAAAAGAACTTAAAGAACACATGATGATGGTTCCACAGAACCAGAAATCCTGTTTGGATCAAGGAACACCAGAGGAGAACAAATAATAGGACTTCTTTACAAAGAGTGAGAACCTTCATGTTTGGGTTCTACATGAGAACATGTTCCTCGGTTGGTGAACTGACCCTCGTCTCTGAACCCACATGTGCAAATAAATGAAGCAACGCAGCAACCGAGCACCACCTGAGCTCCGCCCTGTCAGCTGGTTTTAGTTTGGCTGCTCAGCTGTTAGTTCCACACGTGAAGCTCATGCAGCAGATGACTGAGCTCCGTCAGATCCGTGACTTTAGTATGCTGCAGATGGACCACACGCAGGATGAAGACCAGGCCGGCGGCAGAAAGCCTCACCGTCACCACGGTAACCCCGGCTGAAAGCAGAACCTGGGCCCTGTAATGCCAGCACGAGATGGCAGCCAGCAGGGAGCTGGCGAAGTCGTCTACCTGCTCGTCCTCCAGCAGGTTCTGATCCGGATCGCTGTCCTCTGCCACCGTCTGATGAGTCAACCCCCCCGCCTCATCCTCCTCCTCCTCGGCAGTCCGGTCAGCCTCAGACCTGGTGGTGGGCTGACCCGGTGTCACCACCTCACTGCCAGAGTGCTGCAGGACACCAGACAGTCCAGATGGTTCCTGATGTTCCACAGTGTTGTCAGGTGATTCTCGCAGTCCTGACCCACCTGACCCCACCCTGACCAACTGACCCAGACCTGACCAGTCCTGAGTCAGACCTGATTCCAGACCTGATCCAGAAACCTGACCAGAACCTGAAACCCAGTCCTGATCCAGACCCTGATCCATGGTACCCTGACCCAGTACCTGACCCAGATCCTGATCAGTCTGACTGATCTGACCAGTACCTGACCCAGACCTGACCTAGTACCTGACCCAGTACCTGACCCAGGTCCTGATCCAGTCCCTGACCTGGTCCTGACCCAGTCCTGACCCAGACCTGACCTGGTCCTGACCCAGTCCTGACCCAGTCCTGACCCAGTACCTGACCTGGTCCTGACCTTCCCCTCACCTCCACATTAGACACACCGAGCTGCTGACATGCTAACACCAACATACAGGTCTGGGAGCCAATCAGGCGACAGGAAGTTGCCAAAGACAAAAAGGTGGTAGCACTTCCTGGTAGCACTTCCTGGTAGCACTTCCTGTTAGCACTTCCTGTTAGCACTTCCTGTTAGCACTTCCTGGTAGCACTTCCTGGTAGCACTTCCTGTTAGCATGTCATCCTGACTCAAAGTAAACAGGAAGTGATGTCACACTGAAACGTGTCTTACCTTTGAGTCGGCTGCTGACGGGCAGTGACGAGCGGCGGCAGAGGAAGAAGAGCAGACATGATGAAGGTTAAAGACAGCACACACAGAGAGGCACCTGAACACATCACAGACTGAATCAGAGGTCAGTGAACGCACCATCAGACAGGAAGCTGCTCTTCAACGTCTGTTTGGTCGGTTCTGAAGAAGAAGAAGAAGAAGAACAGCTGAGTGTGTGTGTGTGTGTGTGTGAGAGTGTGTGTGAGAGTGTGTGTGAGTGTGTGTGTGAGTGTGTGTGTGTGTGTGTGTGTGTGTGAGTGTGTGAGTGCGTGTGTGTGAGTGTGTGTGTGTGTGTGCGTGTGTTTACCGGACTGTCGTCGTCCCTGACGGCTGTTACGGTGAATCTCTTCAGCCTGACAGGACAGGGCTTTCCTCAGCCGCTCAGGACTGTAGCGATACCTGTGCGGGTCTACAAAGAGATTTACTTTATTCACACTGCAGCTGCTTCAGGCAGACCACCTTTGAGCTGCACAGCGCCCCCATCAGGCCAGGCATGGTGCTGCAGGCTCTTTCAACAGAGAGTCACACCTGTCACTTCTTTTACATTAAAAACAGCCTAATTAAAAGGAGGCAACCCACCTAACTAAAGAGTTTAAATCAGTTCAAATCACAGCAGCATCCAGCCCCAGGTTGTTGACACCCTCTGTCCTTAGACCCTCGGTTCCAGTGAGGAAAAACAGATGACCTGATCTTCTGAAGGAGGGGTTCCAGCAACACCTGTACAACACCTTGATCTTGGCTATGAGACCAGCACTGAACCCAAACCTCTCCATGACCTTCCAGAGGAAGCATCCATCTCTGTGATGTTCTGGACTCGGACTGGACCAGCACAGCCCTTTAGTGTCCTTTTTGTCTTGAGGATTTCCCGTGGACTCACACACTCAGTACAGCATCAGTCTCCAGATCCTGACAGATCTGCTGATGTCATGTGGTGTGACACTGAGTGTGTGCAGCTGACAAAAAGGTTTAATCTGCGTCTCCCCGATTACAGTTCACCCTCAGTACAGTTGAATAACTTTAAGCCTTAATATAATCTGAACAGGTGAGTTCTATAAAAGTCCTATTACAGACTTCTGGAGCCAGCCTCAAGTGGACGTTAGAGGAACTGCAGTATTAACATGTGACACAGAGGATGGAGCAAAACAAACTGTTTCCTGTTTCCTGTTTGTCGAGGTGGAGAACAAACAAACGTTTACTCACATGTGGGGTTCATTTCCAAGATGGCGTCTTTAGCCTGAAACACAAGACAACAAACTTCAAACATCTGCATGTTCTGCTGGTTCTACTGCATGTTCTGCTGGTTCTACTGCTGGTTCTACAGCTGGTTCTACTGCAGGTTCTACTGCAGGTTCTACAGCTGGTTCTACTGCATGTTCTGATGGTTCTACTGCATGTTCTGCTGGTTCTACGGCTGGTTCTACTGGTTCTACTGCTGGTTCTACTGGTTCTACTGCATGTTCTGCTGGTTCTATGGCTGGTTCTACTGCTGGTTCTACTGCATGTTCTGCTGGTTCTACTGCAGGTTCTACTGCTGGTTCTACTGGTTCTACTGCATGTTCTGCTGGTTCTATGGCTGGTTCTACTGCTGGTTCTACTGCATGTTCTGCAGGTTCTACTGCTGGTTCTACAGCTGGTTCTACTGCAGGTTCTACTGCAGGTTCTACAGCTGGTTCTACTGCATGTTCTGATGGTTCTACTGCATGTTCTGCTGGTTCTACGGCTGGTTCTACTGGTTCTACTGCTGGTTCTACTGGTTCTACTGCATGTTCTGCTGGTTCTATGGCTGGTTCTACTGCTGGTTCTACTGCATGTTCTGCTGGTTCTACTGCAGGTTCTACTGCTGGTTCTACTGGTTCTACTGCATGTTCTGCTGGTTCTATGGCTGGTTCTACTGCTGGTTCTACTGCATGTTCTGCAGGTTCTACTGCTGGTTCTACAGCTGTCTACTGCAGGTTCTACTGGTTCTACAGCTGGTTCTACTGCTGGTTCTACTGCATGTTCTGCTGGTTCTACTGCAGGTTCTACTGCTGGTTCTACAGCTGGTTCTACAGCTGGTTCTACTGCATGTTCTCTGTTGGTTCTACAGCTGGTTCTACTGCATGTTCTCTGTTGGTTCTACTGCATGTTCTGCTGGTTCTATGGCTGGTTCTATGGCTGGTTCTACTGCATGTTCTGCTGGTTCTATGGCTGGTTCTACAGCTGGTTCTACTGCATGTTCTCTGTTGGTTCTACTGCAGGTTCTACTGCTGGTTCTACCTGCTGGTTCTACAGCTGGTTCTACTGCAGGTTCTACTGCATGTTCTGCTGGTTCTACTGCTGGTTCTACAGCTGGTTCTACAGGTTCTGCTGCATGTTCTGCTGGTTCTACAGCTGGTTCTACTGCTGGGTCTACTGCAGGTTCTACTGCAGGTTCTACTGCTGGTTCTACCTGCTGGTTCTACTGCAGGTTCTACTGGTTCTACTGCTGGTTCTACTGCTGGTTCTACTGCAGGTTCTACCTGCTGGTTCTACTGCATGTTCTGCTGGTTCTACAGCTGGTTCTACAGCTGGTTCTACTGCATGTTCTGCTGGTTCTACTGCAGGTTCTACCTGCTGGTTCTACTGCTGGTTCTACTGCAGGTTCTACTGCAGGTTCTACCTGCTGGTTCTACTGCATGTTCTACTGGTTCTACTGCAGGTTCTACTTGCTGGTTCTACAGCTGGTTCTACCTGCTGGTTCTACTGCATGTTCTGCTGGTTCTACTGCAGGTTCTACTGCTGGTTCTACAGCTGGTTCTACAGGTTCTGCTGCATGTTCTGCTGGTTCTACAGCTGGTTCTACTGCAGGTTCTACTGCAGGTTCTACTGCTGGTTCTACCTGCTGGTTCTACTGGTTCTACTGCTGGTTCTACTGCTGGTTCTACTGCAGGTTCTACCTGCTGGTTCTACTGCATGTTCTGCTGGTTCTACAGCTGGTTCTACAGCTGGTTCTACTGCATGTTCTGCTGGTTCTACTGCAGGTTCTACTGCTGGTTCTACCTGCTGGTTCTACTGCAGGTTCTACTGCTGGTTCTACTGCAGGTTCTACCTGCTGGTTCTACTGCATGTTCTACTGGTTCTACTGCAGGTTCTTCTTGCTGGTTCTACTGCTGGTTCTACTGGTTCTACAGCTGGTTCTACAGCTGGTTCTACAGCAAGTTGTAACAGTCACACTGGTGTTCTGACCTTCTGTGGGATGATGGCGTGGTGGTTCTCTAGAATGATGCGTTTGATGTGATGAGCCCACAACTTCTTCTCCTCCACTGTCTTCGCCTGGAAACAAACCAAAGTCCTCAGGACAGGTGGAGGACAGGGAGAGGAAAGGTGGAGGACAGGTGGAGGACAGTGGGAGGAAAGGTGGAGGACAGGTGGAAGACAGGGAGAGGAAAGGTGGAGGACAGGTGGAGGACAGGTGGAGGACAGGTGGTGGTCTCACCTGGACGGTGTGAGGCTGTTTGGGGTGTTTGTAATGAGTAACGCTGAAGCTCAGAGAGTCTTTGGCACTTTCAATCAGCATCAGAGTGGAACACTGAAAACAAACAAACAATCAGTCATCAATCATCAATAATCAATAATCAGTCATCAATAATCAATAATCAGTCATCAATCATCAGTCATCAATAATCAATAATCAATAATCAGTCATCAATCATCAGTCATCAATAATCAGTCACAGATAATCGATCATCAGAAAGTTCGAAACTTCTTTGTTGAGTTGTCAATGGTGAATAAAAAGTTTGTTCAACTGTGACTGTTGGCTGGTTCAATACCTTCATTAATTTTATTGATTCTTCAATGATTCTTCAATGGTTCTTTGATGATTCATTATTGGTTCTTTATTGATTCATTAATGGTTCTTTAATAGTTCTCTGCTGATAAATTGAAGCATTCATTGAAAACAATGTTGTGTTGTTCTCACTGAGATGTGCGTCTTGTAGACGTAGTGTTCTCCGCGGCGTTTGGTGATGAGCAGCATGCGGTCAAACAGGAAGAGCGTTCTTTCGTTTTTAGCTCGATGAACTTTGAAGGTTCCCTCCAGAACCAGTTCTCCGTACGTGGTGAGGTCCGGACCCTTCCAGTTCAGCAGCAGAGACTGAACCTCCTGAAGAAAGCACAAGACCAACACTGTTAGCATAATGAGCATTCATCAGGATCTTAATGTTTTTAATGCCCTCAGTTTGGTCTGGCAGGAACTGCTGGTCAGTTATCCTGTGAGCTAAGCAGCTGGTCAGCGGTCCATCCTGAAGTCTCCTGGTATGAACTGTTGGTCTCTGTAGATCATTTCATAAAGTCTGATCTGCTCTGTGCATAAATAAAACTGAGATGTAATCGAGTAGAAATACCTGAGGATACTGAGATCCTGTACTTAAAGAAGTCATGTGACTGACCTGCAGTCTGACGGCGTGCTCGTGTTTCCTCTTCATGTCGTTGATGTACCAGGCGACTCCCGTCATGGTGTAGATGGCCTCCTCCACCACCTCATAACCCTCCTCCTCCGGGTCAAAGTGCTTCGCTATCTCCTGAACGACATCACCAGCACACATCATCCATCATCATCATCACCATCATCATCTCATCATCATCACGTCATCATCACCATCACCATCATCATCATCATCACCATCATCACCAGCATCATCATCAATCATCATCATCATCATCATCATCACTCATCATCCACCATCAATCATCATCATCATCATCATCATCATCATCATCATCAACCGTCATCATCATCATCATCATCATCATCATCACCGTCCTATCAATCATCATCATCAGCATCATCACCGTCATCATCAGCATCACATCATCAATCAATCATCATCATTCACCATCATCATCATCATCACCATCATCCTATCACCTCATCATCATCAGCATCATCATCAATCATCATCACCATCATCATCATCATCATCACCATCCTCATCACCAGCATCATCATCATCACCATCCTCATCACCATCATCATCAGCATCACCAGCATCAATAGCACCATCATCACACCATCAGCATCAGCATCATCATCATCACCATCATCATCATCACCATCCTCATCACACATCACCATCATCACCATCATCATCATGCATCATCATCACATCATCACATCATCACCATCATCATCATCCTCATCACCATCATCATCCTCATCACCATCCTCATCACCATCATCACCATCATCATCATCACCACCATCATCATCATCACCATCATCACCATCCTCATCACCATCATCACCATCATCATCATCATCATCGCTCATCCATCATCACCATCCTCATCATCACCATCACCATCATCACCACCACCATCATCACCATCATCATCATCATCACCATCATCACCATCATCACCATCACCATCACCACCATCATCATCATCACCATCATCACCACCATCACCACCATCATCATCATCACCATCATCACCATCATCACCATCACCATCACCACCATCATCATCATCACCATCATCATCACCATCACCACCATCATCATCATCATCACCATCACCATCACCATCATCACCATCATCACCATCACCATCACCACCATCATCACCATCATCATCATCATCACCACCATCACCACCATCACCACCATCATCATCATCACCATCATCACCATCCTCATCACCATCATCATCATCATCATCATCAGCATCATACATCACATCACAGCATCATCAATCATCACCACCACCATCATCATCATCATCATCATCATACATCAGCATCACATCAGCACCATCCTCATCATCATCATCACCATCATCACCACCACCATCATCATCATCATCATCACCATCATCACCATCATCACCATCACCATCACCACCATCATCATCATCACCATCATCATCACCATCACCACCATCATCATCATCATCACCATCACCATCAATCATCATCATCTCATCAAATCATCATCATCATCATCCTCACCACCATCCTCACCACCACCACCATCATCATCTCGTTTGGCTCTCAACGAGGGCGGTCGCATCTTCTCCTCCCCTTGGCCTTGCCTGCTCTGCTCTCTTGTCTGTGTCTAGTCTTTTGTCTACTTTTGAAAGAGACTCTCCTTGTACTGCTCTCCAATCTATCAAGCATTATGGATTTGATCAACTGGTCTCTAAGCGCAATTGACACCATCTTCTCAACGAGAAGCCCGGGTTCGGGGGAACCTGTATGTCCTGCCGGAACGTTTGTAGCTGGTTACTCGATGGACGCCTGGGAGAAGTGGCGGGTCGTGTGTCTGGCGGCTCTTTCTGTGGAGGACGCTGAAGACATCTATCTATTCGGATTGTTGATGACAAGTGTCTTGCTGATTGGAGCGGGCATGGCACTGATTCATCGAGGCATGCGGAAAACGCTGGCAGCCGTGCATAGTCCCATAAAGCTGCAGGCAATGATTGAAGCACTGAGCAGAGCTGTCGGAAACCTGAATGAGGCCGTGCACCGGAATATGGATAACATCGCAGTGCTGGAACGCAAAGTGGACGACATCACAGAGACTATGAACCGGAACATAGTCACCATTACAGGATCGATGGAAAACATCAAGAACAACCAGGATATGGGCTACATTATGGAGAAGCTGACAGTTATGCAAAGGCAAATGGATTGTTTTGGAGACCAGGCTGGCTGAGAGTGCCTGTAGCGGATAATGCAGCTACGGGGCCCCAAGACCAACAAATTACAATCTTATCTTGGCCTCCCCACACCTGCAGAGCCTTGGCCAAGGCTTCTGCTGGAATAACAACTCCCCCGGAAGATCACTACAGCGAGACGCTCTTTGCCCGACTCCCCCATCTCCTGACACTTGTTGACTGTTCTGCCATGACCTGATCAAGGTTGTCTCCACAGCAACTGCCATGCCATCGCCATAACATCTGCGGACTGAGACTCCATGATTAAGGGCAGAGCGGGGCACGTCTCCAGGCTTACGCACACATGCACAGACTTACAGATATGCTTTCACTACAATGACAAAATAAAGCCCCTATCATCATCATCATCATCATCATCATCATCATCATCAACACCATCATCTTCATCATCATCATCACCATCATCACCATCATCATCTTCATCATCATCATCACCATCATCATCACCATCATCATCATCATCATCACCATCACCATCATCATCAACATCAGCATCATCATCACCATCATCATCATCACCATCATCATCATCATCAGATTGGTTTCTTCAACAGAGGTGTAAATGTCGGCAGGTGTCGGTTGTACCTGGAGCAGCAGGTGGTATTTGAGGATCCTCTGAACAGGTTTGAGCAGGTATGAACCGAGAGGCAGCGAACGCTTCAACGACGCCTGACGATCCCGAAAAAACTTTGCCAGAGTTTTATTCCTCATGCACTCCGTCAATGCGGCAACCGAACTGCAACCAGGTGGCACAGAGGTAAGAACAGGTGTAAAGAGGTGTGACCAGAAGTGAACAGGTGTGACCAGGAGTGAACAGGTGTAAACAGGAGTGAAGAGGTGTGACCAGGAATGAACAGGTGTAAACAAGAGTGAACAGGTGTGAACAGGAGTGAACAGGAGTAAAGAGGTGTGATCAGGAGCGAACAGGTGTGACCAGGAGTGAAGAGGTGTGAACAGGAGTGAAGAGGTGTGAACAGGTGAGAACAGGAGTGAAGAGGTGAGAACAGGAGTGAAGAGGTGTGAACAGGAGTGAAGAGGTGTGAACAGGTGAGAACAGGAGTGAAGAGGTGTGAACAGGAGTGAAGAGGTGTGAACAGGTGAGAACAGGAGTGAAGAGGTGTGAACAGGTGTGAACAGGAGTGAAGAGGGGTGAACAGGTGAGAACAGGAGTGAAGAGGTGTGAACAGGAGTGAAGAGAAGTGAACAGGTGTGAACAGGAGTGAAGAGGTGTGAACAGGAGTGAAGAGGAGTGAACAGGAGTGAAGAGGAGTGAACAGGAGTGAACAGGAGTGAACAGGTGAGAACAGGAGTGAAGAGGTGTGAACAGGTGTGAACAGGAGTGAAGAGAAGTGAACAGGTGTGAACAGGAGTGAAGAGGTGTGAACAGGAGTGAAGAGGTGTGAACAGGAGTGAAGAGGAGTGAACAGGAGTGAACAGGAGTGAACAGGTGAGAACAGGAGTGAAGAGGTGTGAACAGGTGTGAACAGGAGTGAAGAGGTGTGAACAGGTGAGAACAGGAGTGAACAGGTGAGAACAGGAGTGAACAGGTGTGAACAGGTGAGAACAGGAGTGAACAGGTGTGAACAGGTGAGAACAGGAGTGAACAGGTGAGACCATGTGTCAGTACTTACTTTGGGTAGTTGGTGCAGTATTGTGTGTAGATATCAAAGTATTCACTCTGAAATAAGAGTTGTGAATTTTATTATATAATTAATAGAACTTTTGTAAAATCATTTTTAGATTTGATTAATTGATTTGATGTTCTGATGTAACGAGATCATTAAACTCTCTTTTCTCACCTTCATGACGAAACACCTGGCAATGGCGACAGGGTTGTTGTCACACAGGTCGAGAGCCTGAAGCAGCTCGCTGTCACCATGAAGAACGTTAAAGAACATTAAAGGTCCAACACATCATAATGAATGTGCTGAGTCATCACACATTATATAAACACTTCATACATAAACAGTCAGTTTGAGTCTTATTTTGAAATTCTCCTTGATGGACCGGGCCGTCTGTTTGGGTTCTGTTCTGTGTGTTCTGATCCGGTCTGATAACTACACAGCTCATGATGAAGCTCTGGGTTGATCTGACTCTGTTCCACACTTTGATGATTTCATTGATGAGTTGTTTATTAAAATAATATGACACACTGACATGAGGTGTAATGATGCTGCTTGTCCACAGGGTGGAGATGTCACATCACTTTGTCACATTAAGTGTTGAACACGTCATGTGTTGATTATGTATCGTTTATGTGTAGATCATGTATCATTCATGTATCGATCATGTGTTGATTATGTGTTGATCATGTATCGTTCATGTGTTGATCATGTATCGTTCATGTATCGATCATGTGTTGATCATGTATCGTTCATGTATCGTTCATGTGTTGATCATGTGTTGATCATGTGTTGATCATGTATCGTTCATGTATCGTTCATGTGTTGAGCATGTGTTGATCATGTGTTGATCATGTATCGTTCATGTGTTGATCATGTATCGTTCATGTATCGATCATGTGTTGATCATGTATCGTTCATGTATCGTTCATGTGTTGATCATGTGTTGATCATGTGTTGATCATGTATCGTTCATGTATCGTTCATGTGTTGATCATGTGTTGATCATGTATCGTTCATGTATCGTTCATGTATCGATCATGTGTTGATTATGTGTTGATCATGTATCGTTCATGTGCTGATCATGTATCGTTCATGTATCGTTCATGTGTTGATCATGTATCGTTCATGTATCGTTCATGTGTTGATCATGTGTTGATCATGTATCGTTCATGTATCGTTCATGTATCGATCATGTGTTGATTATGTGTTGATCATGTATCGTTCATGTGTTGATCATGTATCGTTCATGTATCGTTCATGTGTTGATCATGTGTAGATCATGTGTTGATCATGTATCGTTCATGTATCGTTCATGTGTTGATCATGTATCGTTCATGTATCGATCATGTGTTGATCATGTATCGTTCATGTATCGTTCATGTGTTGATCATGTATCGTTCATGTGTTGATCATGTGTTGATCATGTGTTGATCATGTATCGTTCATGTGTTGATCATGTATCGTTCATGTATCGATCATGTGTTGATAATGTATCGTTCATGTGTTGATCATGTATCGTTCATGTGTGGATCATGTATCGTTCATGTGTTGATCATGTGTTGATCATGTATCGTTCATGTGTTGATCATGTATCGTTCATGTGTAGATCATGTGTTGATCATGTATCGTTCATGTGTTGATCATGTGTTGATCATGTATCGTTCATGTGTTGATCATGTGTTAATCATGTATCGTTCATGTGTAGATCATGTGTTGATCATGTATCGTTCATGTGTTGATCATGTGTTGATCATGTAATCGTTCATGTGTTGATCATGTGTTGATCATGTATCGTTCATGTGTTGATCATGTGTTAATCATGTATCGTTCATGTGTTGATCATGTGTTGATCATGTATCGTTCATGTGTTGATCATGTGTTGATCATGTATCGTTCATGTGTTGATCATGTGTTGATCATGTATCGTTCATGTGTTGATCATGTGTTAATCATGTATCGTTCATGTGTAGATCATGTGTTGATCATGTTATCGTTCATGTGTTGATCATGTGTTGATCATGTATCGTTCATGTGTTGATCATGTGTTAATCATGTATCGTTCATGTGTTGATCATGTGTTGATCATGTATCGTTCATGTGTTGATCATGTGTTGTTCATGTATCGTTCATGTGTTGATCATGTGTTTATCATGTATCGTTCATGTATCGTTCATGTGTTGTTCAGGTGTTGATCATGTATCGTTCATGTGTAGATCATGTGTTGATCATGTATCGTTCATGTGTTGATCATGTGTTGATCATGTATCGTTCATGTGTTTGATCATGTGTTGTTCATGTATCGTTCATGTGTCGATCATGTGTTTATCATGTATCGTTCATGTATCGTTCATGTGTTGTTCAGGTGTTGATCATGTATCGTTCATGTGTTGATCATGTATCGTTCATGTGTGGATCATGTGTTGATCATGTGTCGTTCATGTGTTGATCATGTGTCGTTCATGTGTTGAGCATGTGTTAATCATGTGTTGATCATGTATCGTTCATGTGTTGATCATGTGTTGATCGTGTATCGTTCATGTGTTGATCATGTATCGTTCATGTGTTGATCATGTATCGTTCATGTGTTGATCATGTGTCGTTCATGTGTTGAGCATGTGTTAATCATGTGTTGATCATGTATCGTTCATGTGTTGATCATGTGTTGATCATGTATCGTTCATGTGTTGATCATGTGTTAATTATGTGTTGATCATGTATCGTTCATGTGTTGATCATGTGTTAATCATGTGTTGATCATGTATCGTTCATGTGTTGATCATGTGTTAATCATGTGTTAATCATGTGTTGATCATGTGTTGATCATGTATCATTCAAGTGTTGATCATGTGTTGATCATGTATCGTTCATGTGTTGATCATGTGTTAATTATGTGTTGATCATGTGTCGTTCATGTGTTGATCATGTGTTGATCATGTATCGTTCATGTGTTGATCATGTGTTAATCATGTATCGTTCATGTGTAGATCATGTGTTGATCATGTATCGTTCATGTGTTGATCATGTGTTGATCATGTATCGTTCATGTGTTGATCATGTGTTAATCATGTATCGTTCATGTGTTGATCATGTGTTGATCATGTATCGTTCATGTGTTGATCATGTGTTGTTCATGTATCGTTCATGTGTTGATCATGTGTTTATCATGTATCGTTCATGTATCGTTCATGTGTTGTTCAGGTGTTGATCATGTATCGTTCATGTGTAGATCATGTGTTGATCATGTATCGTTCATGTGTTGATCATGTGTTGATCATGTATCGTTCATGTGTTGATCATGTGTTGTTCATGTATCGTTCATGTGTCGATCATGTGTTTATCATGTATCGTTCATGTATCGTTCATGTGTTGTTCAGGTGTTGATCATGTATCGTTCATGTGTTGATCATGTATCGTTCATGTGTGGATCATGTGTTGATCATGTGTCGTTCATGTGTTGATCATGTGTCGTTCATGTGTTGAGCATGTGTTAATCATGTGTTGATCATGTATCGTTCATGTGTTGATCATGTGTTGATCGTGTATCGTTCATGTGTTGATCATGTATCGTTCATGTGTTGATCATGTATCGTTCATGTGTTGATCATGTGTCGTTCATGTGTTGAGCATGTGTTAATCATGTGTTGATCATGTATCGTTCATGTGTTGATCATGTGTTGATCATGTATCGTTCATGTGTTGATCATGTGTTAATTATGTGTTGATCATGTATCGTTCATGTGTTGATCATGTGTTAATCATGTGTTGATCATGTATCGTTCATGTGTTGATCATGTGTTAATCATGTGTTAATCATGTGTTGATCATGTGTTGATCATGTATCATTCAAGTGTTGATCATGTGTTGATCATGTATCGTTCATGTGTTGATCATGTGTTAATTATGTGTTGATCATGTGTCGTTCATGTGTTGATCATGTGTTAATTATGTGTTGATCATGTTTCGTTCATGTGTTAATCATGTGTTGATCATGTATCGTTCATGTGTTGATCATGTGTTGATCGTGTATCGTTCATGTGTTGATCATGTGTTGATCATGTATCGTTCATGTGTTGATCATGTGTTGATCATGTGTTGATCATGTGTTGATCATGTATCGTTCATGTGTTGATCATGTGTTGATCATGTATCGTTCATGTGTTAATCATGTGTTAATCATGTGTTGATCATGTGTTGATCATGTATCGTTCATGTGTTGATCATGTGTTGATCATGTATCGTTCATGTGTTGAGCATGTGTTAATCATGTGTTGATCATGTATCGTTCATGTGTTGATCATGTGTTGATCATGTATCGTTCATGTGTTGATCATGTGTTAATTATGTGTTGATCATGTATCGTTCATGTGTTGATCATGTGTTAATCATGTGTTGATCGTGTGTTAATCATGTGTTGATCATGTGTTGATCATGTGTTGATCATGTGTCGTTCATGTGTTGATCATGTATCGTTCATGTGTTGATCATGTGTTGATCATGTGTCGTTCATGTGTTGATCATGTGTTAATCATGTGTTGATCGTGTGTTGATCGTGTGTTAATCATGTGTTGATCATGTGTTGATCATGTGTTGATCATGTATCGTTCATGTGTTGATCATGTATCGTTCATGTGTTGATCATGTGTTGTTCATGTATCGTTCATGTGTCGATCATGTGTTTATCATGTATCGTTCATGTATCGTTCATGTGTTGTTCAGGTGTTGATCATGTATCGTTCATGTGTTGATCATGTGTTGATCATGTATTGTTCATGTGTTGATCATGTGTTAATTATGTGTTGATCATGTATCGTTCATGTGTTGATCATGTGTTAATTATGTGTTGATCATGTATCGTTCATGTGTTGATCATGTGTTAATCATGTGTTAATCATGTGTTGATCATGTGTTGATCATGTATCGTTCAAGTGTTGATCATGTGTTGATCATGTATCGTTCATGTGTTGATCATGTGTTAATTATGTGTTGATCATGTGTCGTTCATGTGTTGATCATGTGTTAATTATGTGTTGATCATGTATCGTTCATGTGTTGATCATGTGTTGATCGTGTATCGTTCATGTGTTAATCATGTGTTGATCATGTGTTGATCATGTATCGTTCATGTGTTGAGCATGTGTTAATCATGTGTTGATCATGTATCGTTCATGTGTTGATCATGTGTTGATCATGTATCGTTCATGTGTTGATCATGTGTTAATTATGTGTTGATCATGTATCGTTCGTGTGTTGATCATGTGTTAATCATGTGTTGATCGTGTGTTAATCATGTGTTGATCATGTGTTGATCATGTGTTGATCATGTGTCGTTCATGTGTTGATCATGTGTTGATCATGTATCGTTCATGTGTTGATCATGTGTTGATCATGTGTTGATCATGTGTCGTTCATGTGTTGATCATGTGTTGATCATGTGTTGATCATGTGTTGATCATGTATCGTTCATGTGTTGATCATGTGTTGATCATGTATCGTTCATGTGTTGATCATGTGTTAATTATGTGTTGATCATGTATCGTTCATGTGTTGATCATGTGTTAATCATGTGTTGATCGTGTGTTGATCATGTGTTGATCATGTGTTGATCATGTATCGTTCATGTGTTGATCATGTGTTAATCATGTGTTGATCGTGTGTTGATCATGTGTTGATCATGTGTTGATCATGTATCGTTCATGTGTTGATCATGTGTTGATCATGTATCGTTCATGTGTTGATCATGTATCGTTCATGTGTTGATCATGTGTTGATCATGTGTTGATCATGTATCGTTCATGTGTTGATCGTGTGTTGATCATGTATCGTTCATGTGTTGATCATGTGTTAATCATGTGTTGATCATGTATCGTTCATGTGTTGATCATGTATCGTTCATGTGTTGATCATGTGTTGATCATGTGTTGATCATGTATTGTTCATGTGTTGATCGTGTGTTGATCATGTATCGTTCATGTGTTGATCATGTGTTAATCATGTGTTGATCATGTATCGTTCATGTGTTGATCATGTATCGTTCATGTGTTGATCATGTGTTGATCGTGTGTTAATCATGTGTTGATCATGTGTTGATCGTGTGTTGATCATGTATCGTTCATGTGTTGAGCATGTGTTAATCATGTGTTGATCATGTATCGTTCATGTGTTGATCATGTGTTGATCATGTATCGTTCATGTGTTGATCATGTGTTGATCGTGTATCGTTCATGTGTTAATCATGTGTTGATCGTGTGTTAATCACGTGTTGATCATGTATTGTTCATGTGTTGATCATGTGTTAATCATGTGTTGATCAGGTGTCATTCATGTGTTGATCAGGTGACTCTGTAAATGTTGTGTCACCTGTTGAACTCGTAGATGTCCTCGATGTTTCCAAACAGAGAGCACACCTGTTCAGGACGGATGGACAGGTCACACTGATCGATGATGTGAGCCAGGTAATCCTGCAGGGGGCGGAGCACAGAGCACAGGTCATACATTAAAGGTAAACGTCATGTCTCTCTTGACCTGCAGGGGGCACACTGTCCCTGTAATCTGATTACTTTCGGATTGGATCAACATTTAAACAGGATATAAATTCACACATGTCGATGGTTAAGTCATTTAAATATTTAAATTATTCTTATTTAAATTATTTAGAATTTAAAAAATGATTTTGATTTATTTCAATTGGACAACAATCCTTATTAAAGTGATTTTAATTAAACTGATTAATTATTGGAAAATATTTTATCTTAACCTGAATAAAACAAAAAAAATGACTGTTCTATTCTGTTCTGTTCTGTCAAGTTCTGTTCTGTTCTGTCATGTTCTGTTCTGTTCTGTCATGTTCTGTTCTGTTCTGTTCTGTCAAGTTCTGTTCTGTTCTGTTCTGTTCTGTCATGTTCTGTTCTGTTCTGTCATGTTCTGTTCTGTTCTGTCATGTTCTGTTCTGTTCTGTCATGTTCTGTTCTGTCATGTTCTGTTCTGTTCTGTCATGTTCTGTTCTGTTCTGTCATGTTCTGTTCTGTCATGTTCTGTTCTGTTCTGTTCTGTTCTGTCATGTTCTGTTCTGTTCTGTTTCTGTACAGCAGCCTGCAGGTCCAGATCTCCTCTCTGCCTTCAGGTTGATCTGCACCTGTTACATAAACACTTAATCATCTTAACGAGTTAATTATAGTCTGTGAGGCAGCGACATCACATCCTGTCCTACTGACATCACTGAGCTCCACCAAACAGGAAGGAAGGGAGCTCTTTCACAATAAAACTTCTCTAAAAACAAAAGAAACGTTTCAAAATAAAATCACCAATTCAATTAGATATTTTGGGGGCTTTTTAAACTTTTATTTTGAAGTAGCACAGGAAGGTGAAGCGAGGGTGGCGACATGCAGCTGTTTTACAGGCTTTTATTTTGAAGGTCTGTTGATGTCACGATTGGTTGTGATGACATCATGTGAATGTGTGTGTGTTGTGATGTCACCTCGACGATCATGCGCAGGTCTCTGACGTACGTCCTCTCCGTCTCTATGATCTCCATGACGACCCGGTCCAGGTAGGTCAGCTGACGGTTCGGCACCATGCTCCCGCTGATAAACGGCGACACCTGCTGGCGCCGACTGAAGGCTCTGCTCGGTGTGTGCGTGAGGTTGAGGCCCCGCCCACTCCCCTCGGGCTCTGGGCGTGGCCACGACCCCCCCTCGCTCTCGGCAGCGCCCCCAGCGGGGCTCAGGTCGATGTCACTGTGGGCGGGTGGTGGCGGGGCGAGGTCGTCTCTGGACGACCCGGAGCCCGAGGACAGTGTGGAGATCAGGCTGAGCGGGCGGCGGTCCGAGCAGTCAGAGGGCGTGGCTGACGGAGCGCGCTCAGTACTGCTGACGGAGGCGCTGGACAGGCGGGGGGAGTCTGAGGAGGAGGAGGGGGGGACAGGTCAGGATGATGTCATCATGATGTCACAGCTCGCTGATCACTGAAGGAACAATAGACCTTCACAATAAGAGTCCTATCATAACTACAGACACCTTCACAATAAAAGACCTATTATAACTACTAAGACCTTCAAAATAAGAGTCCTATTATAACTACTGAGACCTTCACAATAAGAGTCATATTATAACTATTAAGACCTTCACAATAAGAGTTCTATTATAACTACAGAGACCTTCACAATAAGAGTCCTATTATAACTACAGAGACCTTCACAATAAGAGTAATATTATAACTACAGAGACCTTCACAATAAGAGTTCTATTATAACTACAGAGACCTTCACAATAAGAGTCCTATTAAAACTACTGAGACCTTCACAATAAGAGTCCTATTAAAACTACTGAGACCTTCACAAAAAGAGTCCTATTAAAACTACTGAGACCTTCACAATAAGAGTCCTATTATAACTACTGAGACCTTCACAATAAGAGTCATATTATAACTACTAAGACCTTCACAATAAGAGTCCTATCATAACTACAGACACCTTCACAATAAAAGACCTATTATAACTACTAAGACCTTCAAAATAAGAGTCCTATTATAACTACTGAGACCTTCACAATAAGAGTCATATTATAACTACTGAGACCTTCACAATAAGAGTCCTATTATAACTACTGAGACCTTCACAATAAGAGTCATATTATAACTACTAAGACCTTCACAATATGAGTCCTATCATAACTACAGACACCTTCACAATAAAAGTCCTATTATAACTACAAAGACCTTAACAATAAGAGTCCTATTAAAACTACTGAGACCTTCACAATAAGAGTCCTATTATAACTACTGAGACCTTCACAATAAGAGTCCTATTATAACTACTGAGACCTTCACAATAAGAGTCCTATTATAACTACAAAGACCTTAACAATAAGAGTCCTATTAAAACTACTGAGACCTTCACAATAAGAGTCATATTATAACTACTGAGACCTTCACAATAAGAGTCCTATTATAACTACTGAGACCTTCACAATAAGAGTCCTATTATAACTACTGAGACCTTCACAATAAGAGTCCTATTATAACTACAAAGACCTTAACAATAAGAGTCCTATTATAACTACAGAGACCTTCACAATAAGAGTCCTATTAAAACTACTGAGACCTTCACAATATGAGTCCTATTATAACTACTGAGACCTTCACAATAAGAGTCCTATTATAACTACTGAGACCTTCACAATAAGAGTCCTATTATAACTACTGAGACCTTCACAATAAGAGTCCTATTATAACTACTAAGACCTTCACAATATGAGTCCTATCATAACTACAGACACCTTCACAATAAAAGACCTATTATAACTACTAAGACCTTCACAATAAGAGTCCTATTATAACTACTGAGACCTTCACAATAAGAGTCCTATTATAACTACAAAGACCTTAACAATAAGAGTCCTATTAAAACTACTGAGACCTTCACAATAAGAGTCCTATTATAACTACTGAGACCTTTACAATAAGAGTCCTATTATAACTACTGAGACCTTCACAATAAGAGTCCTATTATAACTACAAAGACCTTCACAATAAGAGTCCTATTATAACTACTGAGACCTTCACAATAAGTGTCCTATTATAACTACTGAGACCTTCACAATAAGTGTCCTATTATAACTACAGAGACCTTCACAATAAGAGTCCTATTAAAACTACTGAGACCTTCACAATAAGTGTCCTATCATAACTACAGAGACCTTCACAATAAGAGTCCTATTATAACTTATAATCAATAAAAAAATAAAAATATGTTTTGTTCCTAAGACAGGAAGTGATGTCACAGCATCAATTCATCCATCAGTTTGTCAACAGGAAGAGGAATTAGACTCAGAACACCAGCTGGAGCTGGCGTCCAATCAAAATCCAGAAGTTCTCACAGTGCTTTGGGGAAGGTGATGTTGCCATGGCAACATGTAATCATACAGTACTGACTTTCATCTCACCTGTTGGAATGATCAGCCAATCACATCCAAGCAGCAGCTTCCCTCCACCCACACAAGCTGATGACATCATAACTGATTGCTTCGTGATTGGTTGAGATTCATTCACAGATTTCAGGGTCATGCTGTGATTCACATGGCGGCCATTTTGAAACACATGCTAACATAGCATGCTAACATGTTTCGTTGAAGCACGCTAACTGTACATGCTAAATAAATTAGCTCGTTCATGTTGGTCGGCGTTAGCAAACATACCGGCTACCTGCGCGTCAGAGGGCGGGGCTAAAAATCTGACCAGCAGAGACACTGACAGCCGACCTGACGGAGAGAACAGCAACACATGATGCATGGAGCCAGAGCAAACAATGCTAACTGCAGCTAATGTCAGCTATCAAAGCTAACTGCAGCTAATGTCAGCTATCAATGCTAACTGCAGCTAATGTCAGCTATCAAAGCTAACTGCAGCTAATGTCAGCTATCAATGCTAACTGCAGCTAATGTCAGCTATCAATGCTAACTGCAGCTAATGTCAGCTATCAAAGCTAACAGCAGCTAATGTCGGCTATCAATGCTAACTGCAGCTAATGTCAGCTATCAATGCTAACTGCAGCTAATGTCAGCTATCAAAGCTAACTGCAGCTAATGTCAGCTATCAAAGCTAACTGCAGCTAATGTCAGCTATCAAAGCTAACTGCAGCTAATGTCAGCTATCAATGCTAACTGCAGCTAATGTCAGCTATCAATGCTAACTGCAGCTAATGTCAGCTATCAAAGCTAACAGCAGCTAATGTCGGCTATCAATGCTAACTGCAGCTAATGTCAGCTATCAATGCTAACTGCAGCTAATGTCAGCTATCAATGCTAACTGCAGCTAATGTCAGCTATCAATGCTAACTGCAGCTAATGTCAGCTATCAAAGCTAACTGCAGCTAATGTCAGCTATCAAAGCTAACTGCAGCTAATGTCAGCTATCAAAGCTAACTGCAGCTAATGTCAGCTATCAATGCTAACAGCAGCTAATGTCAGCTATCAAAGCTAACTGCAGCTAATGTCAGCTATCAATGCTAACTGCAGCTAATGTCAGCTATCAAAGCTAACTGCAGCTAATGTCAGCTATCAATGCTAACAGCAGCTAATGTCAGCTATCAATGCTAACAGCAGC
>JAFMOB010000441.1:426814-432934 GCA_018985215.1 Larimichthys polyactis
CTAGATTTAATATGGAGCCAATGCAAGGAAGCCAGAATGGGAGAGATGTGATCTCTGATCTTGGTTCCTGTCAGAACACGTGCAGCAGCATCTGAATTAACTGCAAAGTCCTCAGAGACTTATTGGAGCAGCCTGATAACAAAGAGTTACAATAGTCCAGCCTTGAAGTAACAAATGCGTGGACTAGTTTTTCTGCATCCGCCTGAGACACGATGCGTCTGATTTTAGCGATGTTACGTAAGTGGAAGAATGCAGTCCTCGAAATTTGTTTTATGTGACGTTAAAGGACAAATCCTGATCAAAAACAACTCCAAGATTCTTTACAGTGTAAAACACACTGTAAAACACACTGTAAAACACACACCACAACTACACTGTAAAACACACTGTAAAACACACACCACAACTACACTGTAAAACACACACCACAACTACACTGTAAAAACACACACCACAACTACACTGTAAAACACACTGTAAAACACACACCATAACTACACTGTAAAACACACTGTAAAACACACTGTAAAACACACACCACAACTACACTGTAAAACACACACCACAACTACACTGTAAAAACACACACCACAACTACACTGTAAAACACACTGTAAAACACACACCATAACTACACTGTAAAACACACTGTAAAACACACACCACAACTACACTGTAAAACACACACCACAACTACACTGTAAAAACACACACCACAACTACACTGTAAAACACACACCACAACTACACTGTAAAACACACTGTAAAACACACTGTAAAACACACACCACAACTACACTGTAAAACACACACCACAACTACACTGTAAAACACACTGTAAAACACACTGTAAAACACACACCACAACTACACTGTAAAACACACTGTAAAACACACTGTAAAACACACACCACAACTACACTGTAAAACACACTGTAAAACACACACCACAACTACACTGTAAAACACACACCACAACTACACTGTAAAACACACTGTAAAACACACACCACAACTACACTGTAAAACACACTGTAAAACACACACCACAACTACACTGTAAAACACACTGTAAAACACACTGTAAAACACACACCATAACTACACTGTAAAACACACTGTAAAACACACTGTAAAACACACACCATAACTACACTGTAAAACACACTGTAAAACACACACCACAACTACACTGTAAAACACACTGTAAAACACACACCACAACTACACTGTAAAACACACACCACAACTACACTGTAAAACACACACCACAACTACACTGTAAAACACACTGTAAAACACACACCACAACTACACTGTAAAACACACACCACAACTACACTGTAAAACACACTGTAAAACACTCATCAGATCTCAAATCATGTCCTTCTGTACACTGTAAAATATTCTAAAACACTAACATATTCTAAAACACTGTAAAATATTCTAAAACACTAACATATTCTAAAACACTGTAAAATATTCTAAAACACTAACATATTCTAAAACACTGTAAAATATTCTAAAACACTGTAAAATATTCTAAAACACTAACATATTCTAAAACACTGTAAAATATTCTAAAACACTAAATATTCTAAAACACTAAATATTCTAAAACACTAAATATTCTAAAACACTGTAAAATATTCTAAAACACTGTAAAATATTCTAAAACACTAACATATTGTAAAACACTAAATATTGTAAAACACTAAATATTCTAAAACACTAAATATTCTAAAACACTGTAAAATATTCTAAAACACTAACATATTGTAAAACACTAAATATTCTAAAACACTAAATATTCTAAAACACTGTAAAATATGGTTCCTGAGTGTTTGGGTTGTGTGTGCCAGTGTAGATGTTGGTGCTGACTGAAACCCCCTCGCCTCACGTCATCAGTATGAACTTCAGTCCATCTCTGACTGAAACCCCCTCGCCTCACGTCATCAGTATGAACTTCAGTCCATCCCTGATGTGACGCAGCAGTTTTTACAGTGATCAGGCTGATTGTGAGTTTGTTTGTTTGTTTGTGTCACGGAGCGTCTTGGACGGACGGGGTTAAGAGGCAGGACAATGGCCGACTGTTCAGGAGACACAGCGGAGTTGTTTCACGGACGCTGCGACCCGCCACAGCAGAACGGTGACATCATACTGTACTCTGTACTGACTCATGATTGGCCGGTTACAGACAGGAAGAAGGAACGTGCATCACTTCCTGTCAGAGTGACTGATCTGTAATCAGCTGGTGAGTCACTGCGGGGGCGGGGCATCAGGGAAAAGCGTCAGAGTTCCTGCGTGCCTCGAACGCCTCGACTGCCAGCAGCACACTGAAGACAACATGTTGACACACATGTTGTCTTCATGCAGTCTGAGGACAGACTGACACCAGGACACTCATCAGGATGAAGTGTGTGTGTGTAATCTGTAATAATGAGGATTAAGTTAATCCAGCACACCCCCACCTGACCACACAGCTGATCCTTCATTCATTATGAGAAGTGACGTCCCCGCAGACTGTCTAAAACCTGGACGTAGTCTCCGTGACGTCCCCGCAGACTGTCTAAAACCTGGACGTAGTCTCCGTGACGTCCCCGCAGACTGTCTAAAACCTGGACGTAGTCTCTGTGACGTCCCCGCAGACTGTCTAAAACCTGGACGTAGTCTCCGTGACGTCCCCGCAGACTGTCTAAAACCTGGACGTAGTCTCCGTGACGTCCCCGCAGACTGTCTAAAACCTGGACGTAGTCTCCGTGACGTCCCCGCAGACTGTCTAAAACCTGGACGTAGTCTCTGTGACGTCCCCGCAGACTGTCTAAAACCTGGACGTAGTCTCCGTGACGTCCCCGCAGACTGTCTAAAACCTGGACGTAGTCTCTGTGAGGTCCCCGCAGACTGTCTAAAACCTGGACGTAGTCTCCGTGACGTCCCCGCAGACTGTCTAAAACCTGGACGTAGTCTCCGTGACGTCCCCGCAGACTGTCTAAAACCTGGACGTAGTCTCCGTGACGTCCCCGCAGACTGTCTAAAACCTGGACGTAGTCTCTGTGACGTCCCCGCAGACTGTCTAAAACCTGGACGTAGTCTCCGTGACGTCCCCGCAGACTGTCTAAAACCTGGACGTAGTCTCCGTGACGTCCCCGCAGACTGTCTAAAACCTGGACGTAGTCTCTGTGACGTCCCCGCAGACTGTCTAAAACCTGGACGTAGTCTCCGTGACGTCCCCGCAGACTGTCTAAAACCTGGACGTAGTCTCTGTGACGTCCCCGCAGACTGTCTAAAACCTGGACGTAGTCTCTGTGACGTCCCCGCAGACTGTCTAAAACCTGGACGTAGTCTCCGTGACGTCCCCGCAGACTGTCTAAAACCTGGACGTAGTCTCTGTGACGTCCCCGCAGACTGTCTAAAACCTGGACGTAGTCTCAGTGACGTCCATGCAGACTGTCTAAAACCTGGACGTAGTCTCTGTGACGTCCCCGCAGACTGTCTAAAACCTGGACGTAGTCTCTGTGACGTCCCCGCAGACTGTCTAAAACCTGGACGTAGTCTCCGTGACGTCCCCGCAGACTGTCTAAAACCTGGACGTAGTCTCCGTGACGTCCCCGCAGACTGTCTAAAATCTGGACGTAGTCTCAGTGACGTCCCCGCAGACTGTCTAAAACCTGGACGTAGTCTCCGTGACGTCCCCGCAGACTGTCTAAAACCTGGACGTAGTCTCCGTGACGTCCCCGCAGACTGTCTAAAACCTGGACGTAGTCTCTGTGACGTCCCCGCAGACTGTCTAAAACCTGGACGTAGTCTCCGTGACGTCCCCGCAGACTGTCTAAAACCTGGACGTAGTCTCCGTGACGTCCCCGCAGACTGTCTAAAATCTGGACGTAGTCTCAGTGACGTCCATGCAGACTGTCTAAAACCTGGACGTAGTCTCTGTGACGTCCCCGCAGACTGTCTAAAACCTGGACGTAGTCTCAGTGACGTCCATGCAGACTGTCTAAAACCTGGACGTAGTCTCTGTGACGTCCCGCAGACTGTCTAAAACCTGGACGTAGTCTCCGTGACGTCCCCGCAGACTGTCTAAAACCTGGACGTAGTCTCCGTGACGTCCCCAGACTGTCTCACCTCCCTACACGAGGCGCTGTGATTGGTCGGTCTGGACACGGGTCAAAGGTTCCTGATCAGTTAGACAGTAACGTGTTTCTAACGGATTCATCCAGAACGACGTCAGAACTCTGGTTCTGATGAGTCACCATGTTTGTAAAGACGCTGTAAAATCCCAGCTTACCTTAAACAGAGCGCCACAGAGAGAATAAACCAGGTCGGTCCTGGTCTGACTGTGTCCTGGTCTCAGTGTTTTGTAGTCTCAGTGTGTTTACCTGCAGCTCTGTCGGGAGGGGGTGGGGCCTAATCCAATTATCCTGTGAGTGAGGAGCAGAGGGGGGCGGGGTTCCACCTGCTGCCTGTCACTCAGAGAGACTCAGGCTGTGGAACAACAGTTTGTGTCATGAAGCTTCCTCACTGAGTGTTCACGTGTCCGTCATGATGAGGCTGTTTGAATCTGACTGTGAAGGAGCTTCATGCTTCCTTCATCGTCTCCTTCAGCAGAGGACACAGGGAGCCTCCTTTAGGAAAGGAGAGGAGGTGACCTGTTGTGTTGTTGCCTGTGTTCTCTGTGTTCACACACACAGTCCAAACTGTTTGGAACTGTGCCATCCAGCGTCCTGCAGATCCTCATGAAGTTCCCGTTGCTGATTCCTCAGAGATCTTTGCCATAACTTGCTAATATGTTTGTGTGTGAGTGGACAGGAGGGTGAGCGAGCATAGCAGCTAACAAACACTTCATCTGCTTCAGTGACAGCTGGACAATATTCATTATTATTGACACTCTGACCTGATGATGACGTCACAGTTTGACATTTCCTGCATCAAACAACACGGTCAGAGCGCGGGGAGGATCTAGGAAGGATCTCAGAGGAGCGTTTTGTAGTCCATCTTCTGGACTTTGTAGTTTTACCACAGATCACGTCAACAACATTCACCGTCGCTTCATGACGTAGAGTGAGAGCAGTCGACTCCTAACTCCCTCATCTCATCTCCTCACATCTGTCCTCATCTACCTCTCCTGCACATCTCCTCATCTCCTCTCCTTCACATCTGTCCTCATCTCCTCTTCCTTCACATCTGTCCTCATCTCCTCTCCTTCACATCGCCTCCTGTCCGCCTCCTTAAATCTGTCCTCATCTACATCTCCGCACATCTGTCCTCATCTCCTCTCCTTCACATCTGTCCTCATCAACTCTCCTCTCACATCTGTCCTCATCTCACTCTCCTTCAAATCTGTCCTCATCACTCTACTTCACATCTGTCCTCATCACTCTCCTTCACATCTGTCCTCATCACCTCTCCTCACATCTGTCCTCCATCTACCTCTCCTTCACATCTGTCCTCATCACCTCTCCTTCACAGCTGTCCTATCTACCTCTCCTCACAATCTGTCCTCATTACTCTCCTTCACATCTGTCATCATCTCCTCTCCTTCCTCATCTCCTCTCCTTTACATCTGTCCTCATCTCCTCTCCTTCACATCTGTCCCTCATCTCCTCTCCTTCACATCTGTCCTCATCTCCTCTCCTTACATCTGTCCTCATCACCTCTCCTTCACATCTGTCCTCATCTCCTCTCCTTCACATCTGTCCTCATCTCCTCTCCTTACATCTGTCCTCATCTCCTCTCCTTCACATCTGTCTCATCACCTCACCTTCACATCTGTCCTCATCTCCTCTCCTTTACATCTGTCCTCATCTCCTCTCCTTCACATCTGTCCTCATCTCCTCTCCTTTACATCTGTCCTCATCTCCTCTCCTTCACATCTGTCTTCATCACCTCTCCTTCACATCTGTCCTCATGACCTTGTGATGTTGTCCATCAAGGTCAAGGAAAAGTGGTTAGGAAAGGACTTAGGAGGGTTTTTTTGACTATTGGACCGCACCCTGCGATCCTTCAGGTGATCAGCTTGCTGCTGATTGGTCTGTGCATCATGTGACCTGTAATGTATCGAGGACAAACACACCTGCTGACTCAGCTGAGCTAATATTTAATGAGGAGGTGTGTCCGACA
>JAFMOB010000441.1:440369-445369 GCA_018985215.1 Larimichthys polyactis
AAACCTGGATTATTTCACATGTTAAACCTGGATTATTTCACATGTTAAACCTGGATTATTTCACGTGTTAAACCTGGATTATTTCACATGTTAAACCTGGATTATTTCACGTGTTAAACCTGGATTATTTCACGTGTTAAACCTTTTTATTTCCCATGTTAAACCTGGATTATTTCACGTGTTAAACCTGGTTTATTTCCCGTGTTAAACCTGGATTATTTCACGTGTTAAACCTGGTTTATTTCCCGTGTTAAACCTGGATTATTTCACGTGTTAAACCTGGTTTATTTCCAGTTAAACCTGGATTATTTCCCGCGTTAAACCTGGTTTATTTCCAGCGTTAAACCTGGATTATTTCCCGCGTTAAACCTGGTTTATTTCCTGTGTTAAACCTGGATTATTTCACGCGTTAAACCTGGATTATTTCACGCGTTAAACCTGGATTATTTCCCGCGTTAAACCTGTTTTATTTCACGCGTTAAACCTGTTTTATTTCACGCGTTAAACCTGGATTATTTCACGCGTTAAACCTGGATTATTTCACATGTTCACAGCATGTTTGTATGTAGATATAATCATGGGTACACGTGTGGTGTTGTCAAAGTGACTTGGTTCCTCAGAGAACCTGTTTTGTTCAGAGTGTTTAAAGACAGCAGGTCAGCCTGTAAAGCTACCTGACTGTGTGTGTGTGTGTGTTGCAGTAAGATGATCTGTGTGAATGGAGGGTTTGGTGTGAAAGTGTAACTGATCTGAACTCAGTGACTTCATGTTTCGTCCTCTTTCAGCAGAGCTGCTCATTGGTCCACGTCACAGATCAGCTGATCAATGAAGAGTCACCTGACTCACCTGAATATTTACATCAAACATGTTTTTACATTCAGCTCATCGACACGTGTTACATGTTTATGTCAGTCAATGAGACATGAACTGCTCACAGCTCCCCCTGCATGCTGGAGGAGGAACTTCACCTGTGTTTTATAAACACATAAGTACACATACACACGCGTAAATGAATATTTATAAACATATCCTGGTATTTACACACATTAATACACATTAATACCTCGTACTTCCACAGAGGTTTTCATCTCATAATGAGTAACGTCACTAATAACAAGCATTTCAACACACTTCCTGTTAGAGTGTGTGTGTGTGTGTGTGTGTGTGTGTGTGTGTGTGTGTGTGTGTGTGTGTGTGTGTGTTGTTGAATCTGATGATTTACAGTCAGGCTGAAGTCACAGCGGAGCTGTCTGGTCATGTAGTCCGTCAGTTTGATTCCTCAGGTATGTTAGTCACGCCCTGATTACACACACACACACACACACACACACAGGTGAAACTTTATGAAGCTTTTCTGAACTCATGTTCATGTTCAGGGTGAGGCGAGGGGGCTTCAATCAGTACGTGCCCACTGGTCCTTGGATCATCTACATCCTCCACCACTTCACAAACAGGATGAGGATCCTCGCTGTCTTTGGTTGGACCAATCAGAAGCCTGCAAACAAAGAGACTTTTGAATATTAATGAGGTTGTTTTCTCCTCTGTGATTGGACGAAGCTTTAATTATCTTTAATAATCTCTGATGATCGTTTGTTTGTTGGCGCTCCAGCTGCTGCAGTTTGAACTTCCTGTTGGTGATGCAGACAGGTGAGTTCTCACCTGGGCTGTTTGGTCGGTTTGTGGAGGAGGAGCAAGCAGGTCATATGACTTTCCTCAGGTGAACCCAAGAACAGGAAGAGCTGTCAGTGTGTGTGTGTGTGTGTGTGTGTGAGAGTCGACCGTCCGTCATGTCTCAACGTTCTGCTTGTTGTTTCCCTCAGGTCTCATCGCTGCTCAGCCGTCGCTGCGTTGCCACGGCGATGTTCCAACGCAGGAAGAAGAAGCGCAGACCGGAGATCTCTGCGCCGCAGGACTTCCAGCACCGCGTCCACACGTCGTTCGACGACGCCACAGGACGCTACGTGGGTCTGCCGCCGCAGTGGCAGAGCGTCATCGACACGCTGAGGAGGCCACGCCCCCTGGTGGACCCCTCCACCATCACCGAGGTCCAACTCAGGAAGGTGAGGCGGTGCCGAGCGGGTTCACACACACACTCACACCTGGATCAGGATCTACCTTTACGTCAGCATTAAAAGCTAGCCGACCTTTGACCTCATGGTGCGTTCACTGCTGCTCTGTAAATGTCACGTTTGTCTGGCTGAGCTGAAGCATGCAGGTACTCTCAGGTGTCATCGGTCACGTGACCTGAAACATGAAGGAATACATGAAGTAAATACATATATAAATATACATTCATGTCTTCGATACAAACCAACACGAATGAATAAAAATAATCGTCCTTCATGAATTAACGATGAGTCATGGCGCTCTCTCTGCAGACGATCGTTCGCGGCAGCTTCATCGGTCACGGAGACTACATCGCTCAGGTGATCTCTGAGATGAGCCGTCTGTCCGTCACCAGCTCCAACTCTCTGCGCCGCAGCAGCCCGTCGGCACGGAAACGGGCCCGGTCTCTGGGTCGGCTGGGAGAACTGGCGGAGGACGAGTCGTACCAGTACGAGGAGCTCAGTCGCAAGACGGGCGGGAGCTCCACCTACTGGCAGGACCGGATCCGACAGGTCCATGGCGAGAGCTGCAGTCCGAAACTGAACGGAGCCCTGCAGAGAGCCAAGTCCATCTGTGAGGTGGGCACTCTGTCCGAGGCCACGCCCCCCACACCTGTGAGGGCGGGAGCGGCGGATTCACCAGGTGGACAGTATGCCAGAAGCGAGGGGGCGGGGCTAAGACAGAGGCCGACTTCCTGTCACTACAGCCCGCAGACTGTGGAGACCAACAGCAGGACTCACCTGAGATTGAACCCAGCTGCCAATCACCTGCCGGACCTGCTGTCCCCCTCCAGAGAGACTCCCAGAAGGCCTCACTCCACCTATGACCTCAAGGTGAGAGCAGCCTGTTAGCTTAGCATAAAGCCTGGAGTTCTTTTAGTACAGACAACCTTTACTTTGAAAAGTCACCATGAAACAGGAAGTAGAGTTCATGAAACAGGAAGTAGAGTTCATGAAACAGGAAGTAGAGTTCTGGATGTTGATTGGCGTTTACAGTAGCCAATAGCGAGCATGCGTTGCAGCTGTGTGGTCGTGCTGAAGCTGTCTGCTGACAGACACGTTAATTAATTCATTGAATTAACGATGGCGTCTCCGTCCCCCCAGCAGACCTCCTCCCCCCTCCTGCTGCCCCCCCCCAACAGCACCAGCAGTCCCCTCATCGCAGGTCGAGGGTTACCTGAGCGCTCACTCCGCCCCTCTTCCAGCTTCAACATGGGACCTTCCCCAAAGACGTCGACCCCCCTGAACCACGACGGAGGCCCATCCCAGCCCCGCCCCTGCCCCACAGGCTCCTCCTCTGCCCAGCAGACGGTACCTGACGCAGGTGTGAAGGTGACTCATGAGCAGTTCAAGGCGGCGCTGCAGATGGTGGTGGACCCGGGAGACCCACGGACGACGCTGGAGAACTTTGTGAAGATTGGGGAGGGGTCCACGGGGGTCGTGTGCATCGCCCGGGAGAGGCACAGCGGGCGGCAGGTGGCGGTGAAGATGATGGACCTGAGGAAGCAACAACGGCGAGAGCTGCTGTTCAACGAGGTCAGAACGAACACAAACGTCACAAAAACATCCTGACAACGTTCAGCCTGTCGGCAGTGTTACCTGTTGCCTGCTGTGACATCATCAGTGTGTGTCTCTCAGGTGGTCATCATGAGGGACTACCGGCACCAGAACGTGGTGGAAATGTTCCGCAGCGCTCTGGTAGAGGAGGAACTCTGGGTAATCATGGAGTACCTGCAGGGCGGCGCTCTCACACACATCGTCAGTGAAACCAGGTGAGCAGGAAGTGAGGGTCACCTGATGGTTGTGTCGTCACGTTGTCTTTGTGTCGTCACGTTGTCTTTGTGTCGTCACGTTGTCTTTGTGTCGTCACGTTGTCTTTGTTGTTGTGTTGTCGTCACGTTGTCGTCACGTTGTCTTTGTTGTTGTGTTGTCGCCACGTTTTCGTCACGTTGTCGTCACGTTGTCTTTGTGCCGTCACGTTGTCTTTGTTGTTGTGTTGTCGTCACGTTGTCGTCACGTTGTCTTTGTTGTTGTGTTGTCGCCACGTTTTCGTCACGTTGTCGTCACGTTGTCTTTGTGTCGTCACGTTGTCTTTGTTGTTGTGTTGTCGTCACGTTGTCTTTGTTGTTGTGTAATCGTCACGTTGTCTTTGTTGTTGTGTTGTCGTCACGTTGTTGTCACGTTGTCGTCACGTTGTCTTTGTTGTTGTGTTGTCGTCACGTTGTCGTCACGTTGTCTTTGTGTCGTCACGTTGTCTTTGTTGTTGTGTTGTTGTGTTGTCGTCACGTTGTCTTTGTTGTTGTGTTGTCGTCACGTTGTCTTTGTTGTTGTGTTGTCGTCGCGTTGTTGTCACGTTGTCGTCACGTTGTCGTCACGTTGTCTTTGTTGTTGTGTTGTCGTCACGTTGTCTTTGTTGTTGTGATGTCGTCACGTTGTCGTCACGTTGTCGTCACGTTGTCTTTGTTGTTGCGTTGTCATCACGTTGTCGTCACGTTGGTCGTCACGTTGTCTTTGTGTCGTCACGTTGTCGTCACGTTGTCTTTGTTGTTGTGTTGTCGCCATGTTTTCGTCACGTTGTCGTCACGTTGTCTTTGTGCCGTCACGTTGTCTTTGTTGTTGTGTTGTCGTCACGTTGTCGTCACGTTGTCGTCACGTTGTCTTTGTTGTTGTGTTGTCGCCACGTTTTCGTCACGTTGTCGTCACGTTGTCTTTGTGTCGTCACGTTGTCTTTGTTGTTGTGTTGTCGTCACGTTGTCTTTGTTGTTGTGTTGTCGTCACGTTGTCTTTGTTGTTGTGTTGTCGTCACGTTGTCTTTGTGTCGTCACGTTGTCGTCACGTTGTCTTTGTTGTTGTGTTGTCGTCACGTTGTCGTCACGTTGTCTTTGTGTCGTCACG
>JAFMOB010000441.1:450369-482869 GCA_018985215.1 Larimichthys polyactis
CGGACGGCACAGAGGCTGCCGATAAATCAGCTTATCTAATGGGGCTGAACTCTGCTGACCTCATCAAAGGGCTGTGCCATCCCAGAGTCAAGGTAGGAAATGAATATGTGACCAAAGGCCAAAGTGTGGACCAAGTCTACTACTCCCTCGGTGCTGTGGCTAAGTCAGTGTATGAAAAGATGTTCAACTGGATGGTGGTGAGAATCAACCAATCCCTGGACACCAAACAGCATCGTCAGTACTTCATAGGAGTGCTAGACATTGCTGGATTTGAGATCTTTGATTTCAACACTTTTGAGCAGCTGTGCATCAACTACACCAACGAGAAACTGCAACAGTTTTTCAACCATCACATGTTCGTTCTGGAGCAAGAAGAGTACAAAAAAGAAGGTATCGACTGGGAGTTCATTGACTTCGGGATGGACCTACAAGCTTGTATTGACCTCATCGAGAAGCCCCTGGGCATCCTGTCAATTCTGGAGGAGGAATGCATGTTTCCCAAAGCTAGTGACCAGACCTTCAAGTCCAAGCTCTATGATAATCATTTGGGCAAGAACAAGATGTTTGAAAAGCCCAGAGCTGCAAAGGGAAAAGCAGAGGCTCATTTTGCCCTGGTTCACTATGCTGGCACGGTGGACTACAACATCGGCAACTGGTTGGTCAAAAATAAAGACCCCCTGAACGAAACTGTGGTCGGTCTTTACCAGAAATCATCTGTTAAGCTTCTCAGTCTGCTGTTTTCAAGCTACTCAGGAACAGACAGCGGTGATAAAGGAGGCGGCAAAGGAGCCAAGAAGAAAGGTTCCTCCTTCCAGACGGTGTCTGCACTTCACAGGGAAAACCTGAACAAGCTGATGAACAACCTGAAGACCACCCACCCCCACTTTGTCCGCTGCCTGATTCCTAATGAGAGGAAAACTCCAGGCGTCATGGACCACTGCCTCGTAATGCACCAGCTGCGCTGTAACGGTGTCCTGGAAGGCATCCGAATCTGCAGGAAGGGTTTCCCAAACCGGGTGCTGTATGGCGACTTCAAACAGCGGTACAGGATTCTGAATGCCTCTGCCATCCCTGAAGGCCAGTTCATCGACTGCAAAAAGAGCACCGAAAAGTTGCTGGGCTCACTGGACATTGACCACAGTCAGTACAAGTTTGGCCACACCAAAGTTTTCTTTAAAGCTGGCCTGCTGGGGACGCTGGAGGAGATGCGAGATGAGCAGCTCTCTCGAATCATCACCAGAATCCAGGCCAGCGCCCGGGCGATCCTCATGAGGGCACAGTTTGCTAAGCTTGTGGAACGCAGAGATGCTCTGATGGTAATCCAGTGGAACCTTCGATCTTTTCTGGGTGTAAAAAACTGGCCCTGGATGAAGCTCTTCTTCAAGATCAAACCTCTGCTGAAGAGTGCTGAGTCTGAAAAGGAGATGGCCAACATGAAGGATGAGTTCAACAAACTGAAAGAAGCTCTGGAAAAATCAGAAACAAGACGGAAGGAACTGGAGGAGAAAATAGTGAGTCTTCTCCAAGAGAAGAATGACCTGACTCTGCAAATTCAGTCTGAACAGGATACACTAACCGACGCCGAAGAGCGCTGCGAACAGCTCATTAAAAGCAAGATCCAACTGGAGGCCAAGCTGAAAGAGATGACAGAAAGACTGGAGGACGAAGAGGAGCTGAATGCAGACCTCACAGCTAAGAAACGGAAGCTTGAGGATGAATGCTCCGAGTTGAAGAAAGATATAGATGACCTGGAGCTGACTTTGGCCAAGGTCGAGAAAGAGAAACACGCCACGGAAAACAAGGTGAAAAACCTGACGGAGGAGATGTCTTCCCAGGATGAAAACATCATGAAGCTCACCAAAGAGAAGAAGGCACTACAGGAGGCTCACCAGCAGACACTGGATGATCTTCAGAGTGAAGAAGATAAAGCCAACAGCTTGACTAAAGCCAAAGCCAAGCTGGAGCAACAGGTGGACGATCTGGAGGGCTCGCTGGAGCAGGAGAAGAAAGTCAGGATGGACCTTGAACGCTCAAAGAGGAAGCTTGAAGGAGACCTGAAACTGACCCAGGAGAGTTTGATGGACTTAGAAAATGACAAGCAGCAGCTGGAAGAAAAACTAAAAAAGAAAGACTTTGAGGTTGTCCAGATAAACTCCAGACTAGAGGATGAACAGGTTGCTTCAGTTCAGCTTCAGAAGAAGCTGAAAGAAAACCAGGCGAGAATCGAGGAGCTAGAAGAGGAAATGGACGCCGAGCGTGCAGCCCGAGCCAAAGTTGAGAAACAGCGCTCTGACCTTTCCCGTGAGCTGGAGGACATCAGCGAGCGCCTGGAGGAGGCAGGTGGAGCAACATCAGCACAGGTGGAGCTAAATAAGAAGAGAGATGCTGAATTTCAGAGGCTGCGAAGGGAACTGGAGGAGTCCACCCTCCAACATGAGGCAACCGCTGCTTCCCTGAGAAAGAAACATGCTGACAGCGTCGCCGAACTTGGCGAACAGATTGATAATCTGCAGCGTGTGAAGCAGAAACTGGAGAAGGAAAAGAGTGAGCTCAAGCTGGAGGTGGATGACTTGTGTTCTAATATGGAGAGCGTGGTGAAGGCCAAGTCCAACATGGAGAAGATGTGTCGCACAATGGAGGACAACATGAACGAGTACAAGAGTAAATATGAGGAAGCTCACCGGACCATCAATGACCTGACCACCCAGAGGGCCAAGCTGCTCACTGAGAATGGAGAGTTTGGACGGCAGCTTGAGGAGAAGGAGTGTCTGATATCGCAGCTGACCAGAGGGAAGAACTCATACAACCAGCAGGTGGAGGATCTACGCCGACAGCTGGAGGAAGAAGTCAAGGCAAAGAATGCCCTCGCCCACGCTGTACAATCTGCTCGTCATGACTGTGATCTGCTCCGAGAGCAGTTTGAAGAGGAGCAGGAAGCCAAGTCTGAGCTGCAGAGAGCTCTGTCCAAATCCAACACAGAGGTCTCAGCCTGGAGGACAAAATATGAAACTGATGGGATCCAGAGAACAGAGGAACTGGAAGAAGCAAAGAAGAAGCTGGTTCAAAGACTGCAGGAGGCCGAGGAGGGGATCGAAGCTGTGAACGCAAAGTGTTCTTCCCTCGAGAAGACCAAGCACCGCCTCCAAAATGAGATTGAAGACCTGATGCTGGACCTTGAGAGATCCAATGCAGCATCTGCAGCCCTGGACAAAAAGCAAAGGGCCTTTGATAAAGTCATGGCAGAGTGGAAGCAAAAGTTTGAGGAGTCACAGTGTGAGCTGGAGGCCTCTCAGAAGGAGGCTCGGTCTCTGAGTACTGAACTCTTCAAACTGAGAAACGCCTATGAAGAATCTCTGGATCAACTTGAGACGATGAAGAGAGAAAACAAGAACCTCCAAGAGGAGATCTCTGACCTCACCGTCCAGCTGGGCGAGGGTGGCAGAAGTGCTCATGAACTAGAGAAGATCCGGAAGCAGCTTGAACAGGAAAAGGCGGAGCTTCAGTCGGCACTGGAAGAAGCAGAAGGTTCTCTGGAGCACGAAGAGAGCAAGATCCTCCGAGCCCAGCTGGAGTTCAACCAAGTGAAGGCCGACATGGAGCGCAAGCTGGCTGAGAAAGATGAGGAGATGGATCAGGCAAAGAGGAACTACCAAAGAATGCTTGAGTCACTTCAGACCTCCCTGGAGTCTGAAACCAGGAGCCGCAATGAGACCCTGAGAGTCAAGAAGAAGATGGAAGGGGACCTCAACGAGATGGAGATCCAGCTCAGCCAGGCTAACAGGCAGGCAGCTGATGCCCAGAAACAGCTTAAGAACCTCCAGGCGTTCCTGAAAGACTCTCAACTGCAGCTGGATGATGCACAGCATGGCAACGATGACCTGAGGGAGAACATCGCTCTCCTGGAACGCCGACACAACCTGACCCAGGCCGAATTGGAGGAGGTGAGGGCCGCCCTCGAGCAGACGGAAAGAAGCCGGAAGCTGGCTGAACAGGAGCTGACTGACGCTACGGAGCGCATGCAACTCCTGCACTCTCAGAACACCAGCCTGATTAACCAGAAGAAGAAGCATGAAGCAGACCTCCTGCACCTGCAGAATGAGATGGAGGAGGTCATACAGGAGAACCGAAATGCTGAGGAGAAGGCAAAGAAGGCCATCACCGATGCAGCCATGATGGCAGAGGAGCTGAAGAAGGAGCAGGACACGAGCGCCCATCTGGAGCGCATGAAGAAGAACATGGAGCAGACCATCAAAGACCTGCAACACCGCCTGGACGAGGCTGAGCAGATCGCCATGAAGGGTGGCAAGAAGCAGATCCAGAAACTTGAGGCTCGCATCAAAGAGCTGGAGAACGAGCTGGAGGCGGAGCAGAGGAGGGGATCGGAGTCTATCAAGGGGGTTCGCAAGTACGAACGCCGCATCAAGGAGCTGACCTACCAGACCGAGGAAGACCGCAAGAACATGTCTCGCCTGCAGGACCTGGTGGACAAGCTGCAGCTGAAGGTCAAGTCCTACAAACATGCGGCCGAGGAGGCAGAGGAGGCAGCGAACACCAACATGGCCAAACTCCGCAAGCTGCAGCACGAGCTGGAGGAGGCGGAGGAGAGGGCCGACATCGCAGAGTCACAGGTGAACAAGCTGAGGGCGAAGACCAGGGACGGATCCTCCAAGAAGGGCCTGGACGAGTGACGACATCCGGACATCCAAACCAGGGTGAGCAGAACCTCCACGTTCAGTGTGATCAGTGCTGCTCTCCATGTTTCTGTTTATTCCGTCTCTCCTCACCGTCACTTTGTTTTGTTGACAGGTCTTCCTGTTCCTGGACGTCTGCTGGAACCAACAGAAACAGAAACAATCCTAGTTTTTAATTAACGATTCATTAGTTCACATGTTTAGTTTGACGGTGTGTCATGTCCAGGTCTGTTGCTATGGTTACCTGCAGGTGAATTTAATCTGTTTAAACAGACAGGTCGTGTTATCTGTGTGGTTCTGATCCAGAGATCTCTCACTCACACACACACACACACACACACACACACACACACACACACACTCTCTCTCACACACACACACACACACACTCTCTCTCTCACACACACTTCACACACACACACACTCTCTCTCACACACACACACACACACACTCTCTCTCTCACACACACTTTCACACACACACACACTCTCTCTCTCTCACACACACACACACTCACACACACACACACTCTCTCTCTCACACACACACACACACTCTCTCTCTCTCACACACACACACACTCACACACACACACATCTCTCTCTCACACACACACACACACACTCTCTCTCTCACACACACACACACACACACTCTCTCTCTCACACACTCTCTCACACACACTCTCTCTCTCTCACACACACACACACACACACACACACACTCTCACACACACACTCTCTCTCTCTCTCTCTCACACACACACACACACACTCTCTCTCACACACACACACACACACACACACACACACACACACACACAAACACACACTCTTTCACACACACACACACAAACACACTCTCTCTCACACACACACACACACACACTCTCTCTCACACACACACACACACACACACACTCGTGAACAAACTGTATTAAAATGACGTCACTGAAACGTGTTGATGAACTTTATTTACCTTCATGCTGAACAGGAAATATAAATAAAGTTTTTAAATCAGGATAATAATGTGTTTTCAGCTTCCTGTGCTTTTCAAAATAAAAGCACTGAAGCGGTCAAGTACCTCTGGCTGCAGATCGGGGCGTGCCTCAACGTTGAGCCACGCCCACAGTGAGCCACGCCCCCAACGCTTGACTCCTGGTGGCCACCTGGTGGCGGAGACTATGAACTGCAGGTGTCCGCTCTGTGGACCGCTAAAGAAAGACGAAACAAATCTTTTTTTTTGTTTTGACGTGCTATTTTGTGATATATGTGACAGGCAAGGAAGTAACATTATTTTATTTCTGTATGTATTTGCGTTCTACACTGTAGTCAAGCCAGTAGCTCCAACATTGCTAATCCAGATAGATCACAGACTGCAAATAGACGTAGATGATTGAGAAAGTCACTCAGCACTAACCTACTACAGAATGTGGAAAAGTCCAGTTTTCAAAACAAAGCACTGCCTAAATTTCATTAAAAAGCCGTGTCTCATAAAACAAGTGTTGTACTATGCTCCTACACCCATTTTTAAATATGAGAATTCAGCTTCATAGCTTGGAGGTCGTGTGACAACCCTGTTGTTGTTGTTGAGCCATTTCTCTTCCTGTTCAGTCTGCAGGAAGACCATGAGGCATCTGCACTGAAGTTACGGACACGCGACAAGTTTGAAGTGTAGGCTCCTGTCTGTGTCTTTTGTTTCCTGTTTTACTCCTCTTTTATTTTGAAGTTCAGTGTTCAGTGTGTTCAACTAAGGAATAAAATATATGCACTAAATGTAACACCTGAACATCTCAGTGTATATATATTTCTGTTTTTTTAAACAATTACAAAAAGAAATAATATTTAATTATAAATATATATATAATTTATATTATATTATATTATATACACAGATAAAGGATCAACGCCTCGAGCTGCAGCTTCTCGTTTCATTCACACAATCAAACAAACATTGGGCTTTTATTTTGAAGACTTTACTCGGGACTTCCGGTCCGTGGTCTAACTTGACGTGGTCCGGACTCCAGCTGCGGGTCCAGATGAGGAGGATGCTCCCCGCCCCGCCTCCTCTCCTCCTGACCCGCCAGCATCATGCGGGACCCGCGGAGCTGGACGCCGACCCCGGGGAGCTGGAGGCGGGTCCGGGGAGCTGGAGGCGGGT
Organism: Larimichthys polyactis; assembly: GCA_018985215.1. Classification (NCBI taxonomy): domain Eukaryota; kingdom Metazoa; phylum Chordata; class Actinopteri; family Sciaenidae; genus Larimichthys; species Larimichthys polyactis. The sequence goes on from JAFMOB010000441.1 coordinate 457,222, forward strand.
CGTCCCCGTGGCGGGGCACGTCCTGTCCGTCATCCTCGCTGTTTACTACAGTACTATATATAGTACTACATAGCACTGTAGTACTATATAGTACTGTAGTGTTAATCAGAGGACGATGGGACCATCACCATGTCCTCCAACACACGATGCTTTGAGTTTTATTTTTAGCCCGAGCTCCTGAAAAGGTTCTGAGGGCTAACATGCTAACAGCTTAGCTTAGCCACAGATTCTCTATGAGGTCACTTCCTGTTCACGTGGGCAGCAATTCCTGATTGGACGGTGCTTCAGGTGTTTCCTAGCAACAGATTCATGAACATGTAGTGACTGATTACACCCCCTCACCTCACCGACATGACAAACTTATTCATTCATCATCTCACCTCAGCAGAGCTCACCTGTCCTCTCACACATTGTCTCACCTGTCCTCTCACACATTGTCTCACCTGTCCTCTCACCCATTGTCTCACCTGTCCTCTCACCCATTGTCTCACCTGTCCTCTCACCCATTGTCTCACCTGTCCTCTCAAAGAACCCGTGGTGGTCTTCAGGTGACAGCAGCAGGTTTAAGGTGTTCAAACAGCTTCACGTCTTCATGTTTGAGATGAACTCACCTGTCAGTCAGGTGGGAGTGACAGCAGCAGCGTCCAATCACAGCCTGAACACTGCAGGTTACCTGCAGCTCCTCGTGTGGACACACAGTGAACTGCAGGTGAGACACGCTGAGCATCAGCTGACAGCGGAGCCACGTTACGATGAAACACGCGTCGTGACGTCTGAGTAACAATCAGATATAATCACGTTTGAATTAATCAGACTGTTGGAGCACCTGCATCTTCAGCACCTGCGTCTTCAGCACCTGCATCTTCAGCACCTGCGTCTTCAGCACCTGCATCTTCAGCACCTGCATCTTCAGCACCTGCGTCTTCAGCACCTGCATCTTCAGCACCTGCATCAGCACCTGCATCTTCAGCACCTGCATCTTCAGCACCTGCATCTTCAGCACCTGCATCTTCAGCACCTGCGTCATGAAGCCGCACCAAGGTGGCTGCTGGGTAATGTGGTTTTCTTTGAACACATTCAAACATGGCTGACAAACATTGTTTATGAAGAGCTTTAATTCAAACATCAGGAACACACGAAGAAGAAGCTTCAGATCAGCTGACACCAACTGAACTGGACTGGAGCCGTTTGGTATGAACCCGTTCTGATTGCAGTCGGTCCTGGACCGGTTTGAACGTGGTTCTGTCTTAAAGTGCCCTTTCATTAAACTGGTTTAGTTTGAACCGGGTCAAGGCAGCGAGAGAAGAAACAGGACGATTGTCTGAAGGCGAGGAGGCGCCGCTCACGGCGTCCAGCCAGTACCGACTGTTTTACATCCGGGGTCGCTTCAAACCGGTCGAGACGGACGAGATCCGTTCTGAACTGGACCAAAGGCCTTTGAGGTTGGTTCCGGACCAGTTTAAGTTGAACTACTTTATGTCGGTTCAGAACCGGGTTCTTCAAACTGGTTAAATGTGTTTTTGATCTGAACTTTTTGGGTCTGTTTGGACCTGGTTTATGAAGTGAACTGGGTCTGAACTGGTTCTGAAACATCTTGCTTGAAATGGGTCTGACCTGGTAAGTTCTGGACTGAAGGCCTTTGAGGTTGGTTCTGGACTGGTTACATTAACTCCCTATGAACTGGATTTGATCTGAAAAACTTTTTTGGGTTTTGGGTCACAGACTGGTGCAGGTGGTTCTGAACCTATTCAGTCTTTTAACTAGTTACTGCTCGCCGGTCTGCCACTGGGCCGGAGCCGGTCCCAGCTCAGAACCGGTTTACACGTGTTCTGAAATGTTTGGTTTGGTTCTTGTTTGGGTCAGTTTGCATATTCTAACGGGTTCTGGGCGAGCAGCGCCGCAGCCGGTTCTGAACTTGTTGTGGCCTGTTCACTCTGGTCCGAATAGGAGGAGTTCAGACTAAAACTCTCTCTTCTGATTGGTCGGCTGTGTCTGGAGGACAGGAAGAGCACGGCACCTTGCTCCTCCATGTCCCAGCATGCAATGCACACGTAGACAGGTGTACAGGTGTGTACAGGTGTGTACAGGTGTGTACAGGTGTGAACAAAGAGCCGACCTCTGCTAGTGTTTCGACAATCTTCAAATATTCTCCCATCATGCATCACGGTGAAGAAGACAGGAAGGCAGACGACGCCCCGCCACTCGCCCGCTGTTACAGTAAAGGCACCAATCACAGCGAGCGCCGCGTCACACGGCAACGAATCAGAGCGCAGGATTCAGCCGGACACTCGCCGGGCGAGTTTTTAGTATTCTACGAGATAAACTGACATCTAAGCTCGAAGACATCGAACCGAAGCTCCACGGGCGCGAGAAGATGGACTGAACCGGGTCGGACCAAACCGGGTCGGACCAAACCGGGTCGGACCAAACCGGGTCGGACTGAACCGGGTCGGACCAAACCGGGTCGGACAGAACCGGACCATGCCTCGCCGCCCGTCTGACATTCACACTGCGAGCAACACAAACCAAGGCATGCTGGGAGTTTGACTCTGAGTTTCTGAAACCAGCTGGTCTGTTAATATTCAGGCTCGTCAGCTGATTGACCAATCAGGAGCCTTGCTGCTCGCAGTGTGAGCGCCCCCTTCAGGCCGTGCATATAGTTTCAAAGTGCAGATTAAAAAGTTATTTTTGGTGTTCAAGTGCAGACATTTGTTCTCACATTTATGGCTTCTTTAGTAACAAACTCGTATAAATGCAGAGACCAGGCCGGCCCGGCCCGGCTCGGCCCAGCTTGGCCCGGCCCAGCTCGGCCCAGCCCGACCCAGCTCGGCTCGGCCCAGCTCGGCTCGGCCCAACTCGGCCCGGCCCCTCCTATAGTCTCTTGGTGTGTTTGGAGTTATAGTGGCTCCTCATGTCTTTCCGGAGGCGGAACTTCTCTCCGCAGACTCCGCAGATGTACAGGTGGACGTCCATGTGCTTCTCCAGCTGCTCGCCGCCGGGGAAGATCTGGAAGCACACCTGGCAGATGGTTTCCCCGGCCGACAGGTGTGAGATCATGTGTCGGACGTGGTCGTGTTTCAGGAAGGTGCCCTGGTCGCACACCGGGCACACGTAGCGCGCCATGCCTTTGTGCATGTCGGTGTGCAGCCGGAGCTGGCGCTCGCGCAAGAACTGCTTCCCGCAGGTCTGGCAGGTGAACTGCTTCTCCTTGGTATGGACGGTGTAATGCTCCCGCAGGTGGCAGCGCTGGTAGAAGCCTTTGCCACAGATGCTGCAGAAGTGTTTGCGGCGGTGGTCCGGCTCACCGCCCTCCTCCAGCAGCACCGGGCGGAACAGCTCCTGGTCGTGGCAGGACAAGGCGTGCTCCAGCGCCAGGCTCTCATTCTGGAACAGCAACCCGCAGTGCGAGCAGGCCAGGTCGGCCGCCTCCAGCAGGCCCTCCTCCATCATGCCCTGCGGCTCCTCCAGCAGCGACGCCTCGTCTTCCCCGTGGGAGTCCGACTCGCCACCCTGGGATTCACCGCAGCGCTCGGCGTGCTCCTGCAGCTGGCGGCCTTTGATGAGCACCTGACCACACCGCCCACAGGCGCAGATGTGGCCCATGTGGTTGGACAGGTAGTGGGCCGACTTGTCTTCCTCCGTTAACAGAGCGCCACACAGTTCACAGGGGGTGCTATCGGCGTCCTGCTTCTCGTCTTTGACCTTCCTTAGCTTGGCCGGGATTCCTGAGTCTTCGCTGCTGGACATGTGTCCCTCGAATGGCTCACTGCTGTGATCCACGCCAGACACACCGGGCTCCGGCTCGCGGTCTGACGCGCTCTTTTCCCTCCGCAAGGCGTCGACGAACCGTGCCCTACAGTCTCTGTTTGCGTGGTCGCCTACCCGGACCACCTCAATCTCGGGGAATATGCTTTCCTCCGGTTCTGTCTTGATGGATGTGCCCCGGGTCGACCCCGGCATGCCGTCTGTCCCGGCGGCCACCGAGCGGATGGCGAGGTCAGAGTCGGCCTTGGCCTCGAGCCAGTCGTCCTCGCCCTTACAAGTGACCCTGTGCTCCTCTGCGCTCTCGGAGGCGGAGCTCTCAGCTTTACTGGAGTCGTTGTCGCCGTCGGTGTTACCCCTCGGCTGGTGGAAGGCCTTCCGGTTGGTGCAGGTCAGGATGTGTTCGATCAGAAGCTTCTCGCAGCTAAACACGAAGCCACAGTCGTCGCAGGTGTAGGTGCGGCCGAACCGCGGACGGTCTTTGAGAGCCGAACTCCTGCCGCCGGACCTCTTCCTCAAATCACACGGCTGCTCGACTCCTCCATCCACCACTGGCGGCGCCACGATAAGAGGAGCGTTCACTACCTCCTCCACCACCGCTGCCCCAGCCGCCCCCGCCGGTCTGCTGACGGCAGCTGGAACAACCAGACGTCCGGCGGTGCTGCTGATGGCCTTCGGGAGGCGCTCACCTTCAGGTGCAGCAGCCCTCTGCTGCTCAAACATGCGGACTCCAAACATCATCTTCCCTCCGGCAGGGCCCGTGGAGGAGCTGGAGGAAGAGGAGGCGGAGGCAGAGGCAGAGGCGGAGGAGGATGGGGTGAGGTTGGAGCTCCGGATGTCCCTGAGATCATCCAGCGAGTCAGGGATGTAGTACATCTGCAGGTACGCCATGGAGGCTTTGAGCTCCTCGAACTCGTAGCTGCCCACGACAATGCGTCCGAGGTACATGAGCTGCAGGATGAGGTCGAAGCACTCAGCGCTGATCTGCATGTTGCTCAGGTCCAGGCGACCCGCCCCCTGCTGGTCCCGGATGAACATCATCCTGAAGTACGAGCTGCAGGCCGCCAGCACGGCCTTGTGCGCCCTGAAGTAGATGTCGCCAATGGCGATGAGGCAGTCGCATAGGAAGCCCCACTCCCGCTGGTTGTTGAGCTGCTGGAGGACGTGATCGCTGTGGCTCGGCCTCGCCATCGCCCTGGAGACAACAGGAAGTAACCAAGAGGGGAGGAGTTAGCTCTGAGTGCTAATGTGACTCATCAAGGTCACTTGATTCACTAAACATAGACACACACATATACACATATATTTATATGTTTACATACACGTATATATGTATTTATATGTTTACATACACGTATATATGTATTTATATGTTTACATACACGTATATATGTATTTATATGTTTACATACACGTATATATGCATTTATATGTTTACATACACGTATATATGTATTTATATGTTTACATACACGTATATATGTATTTATATGTTTACATACACGTATATATGTATTTGTTTACATGTATAAATGTATATAATATATATTATTTCTCTGTGAAAATCATCCACGTTTCAAATCAAACTGAATTCAGCAGTTGAATAAATCAGTGACATGAACATGAACAGTCTGTGACTCATTAAATAAAGTTACAGAGAAATTAATTAAACAGAATGAACACGTTAATTTGACAGCACTGTAAATATATAAATATATTTATTATGAGTTTATAAACTTAGAGAGCTGCAGTGACAGAATGCTAACACTGAATGCTAACACTGAATGCTAACAGAGTGCTAACACTGAATGCTAACACTGAATGCTAACAGAGTGCTAACACTGAATGCTAACACTGAATGCTAACACTGAATGCTAACAGAGTGCTAACACTGAATGCTAACACCTGTTTGCAGGTAAGTGATCCTGAGCTAACGGACAGAGCTAACGTTAACATCTGTTGTTCCATCAGCTGACATGAAGACCTGTTAGCATTAGCATGGTTAGCACACTCTATGTAAAGAGTGGAGATCTCTGCTGTGAGAAGGAGATGCAGCTAAGCTAAGCGCTACGACGGTACAAAGCAAGAATACAGACTATTATCGTGGAGCTAACAGCTAACCAGGCTAACAGCTAAGTTAAATCAGTTAAATCAGCTAACAGTTAAATCAGCTAACAGTTAATTCAGCTAACAGTTAAATCAGCTAACAGTTAATTCAGCTAACAGTTAAATCAGCTAACAGTTAATTCAGCTAACAGTTAAATCAGTTAAATCAGCTAACAGTTTAAATCAGTTAATTCAGCTAACAGTTAAATCAGCTAACAGTTAAATCAGTTAATTCAGCTAACAGTTAAATCAGTTAATTCAGCTAACAGTTAAATCAGCTAACAGTTAAATCAGCTAACAGTTAAATCAGCTAACAGTTAATTCAGCTAACAGTTAAATCAGCTAACAGTTAAATCAGCTAACAGTTAAATCAGCTAACAGTTAATTCAGCTAACAGTTAAATCAGTTAATTCAGCTAACAGTTAATTCAGCTAACAGTTTAAATCAGTTAATTCAGCTAACAGTTAAATCAGCTAACAGTTAAATCAGTTAATTCAGCTAACAGTTAAATCAGTTAATTCAGCTAACAGTTAAATCAGCTAACAGTTAAATCAGCTAACAGTTAAATCAGCTAACAGTTAATTCAGCTAACAGTTAAATCAGCTAACAGTTAAATCAGCTAACAGTTAAATCAGCTAACAGTTAATTCAGCTAACAGTTAAATCAGCTAACAGTTAAATCAGCTAACAGTTAAATCAGCTAACAGTTAAATCAGCTAACAGTGTCGCAGCGCCCTCTGGTGGTCGGAGCGTGTAACAGCCGCAGTGTCAGCATCAGTTTATTGACTCGGTCCAGTAAACGAACCAGAACCAGGTGATGAACAGTGTGTGAGCTGTGGTTCGGTTCGGACACTGTGTCGGTCCCTGAGCCCCCGCGGGACATTCACGCATTCAGCGGGATGTCAGTCCACGCAGGAGCCGCAGAGGGGCCGCGTGAAGCGGGGACCGTGACGGGGAGAGGGCAGCGTGTCGTGTCGTGTCGTGTCGTGGATCGGGCAGCGTGTCGTGTCGTGTCGTGTCGTGGATCGGGCAGCGTGTCGTGTCGTGTCGTGTCGTGGATCGGGCAGCGTGTCGTGTCGTGTCGTGTCGTGTCGTGTCGTGTCGTGTCGTGTCGGGCAGCGTGTCGTGTCGTGTCGTGTCGTGTCGTGGATCGGGAGAGGTCGCTGAGCCAAAATGGAGATCACAGCTCCGCGGCGGTTAGCTCGTCAAGCTAACGGCGGCTAGCATCGCAGACCGGAAGTTACCGCGGGCACGGCGCCAAAATAAAAGAGAAGAAAGTGGAGCCGCCGTTACAAACAGAGGCTCGTGCGACGAGTTTGAGCGGACACGTGGAGTTTATTAAAGTTTAGATAATAATCAGGTCACTGCGTGAAGCTGAAGCTGCTCTCAACCCTTTATTTCTCTACCTCGGCCTTTACTCTGAAAACCTACACCGGATGCAGTTGTTGTACATGCTGCTCATGTGACGTGTGCAGTGATCGCTCCCGCACAGTCCCGCCACCCCCGCACTGCCTCCCGCACTCCGCTCGCTCCGAGCAGCAGGCCGCGGGGACTTTCCTTCAGCGGCCCCGGACCAAAGCTCGTCGACTCACCGTGTGACCGGAGGCCGGCGGAGGAGCTGCTGCTGTCGGTGTGAAGTCCCCGGGGCTCCGGGAGGCTCGGTCCGGAGGTCGGTGCTGCTGAGGCGGACAGACGACACGGAGGAGCAGCCTCTTCTTCTCCTGCAGGAGCTGACGACTTCCGCACACACTGCGGCCAGGAAGTCTGCGCCACACAAAATAAAAGACTTCCGGCTACCCTGCTTCAAAATAAAAGTCGAGTGGTGATTTGTCACCTCAATTTTTATTGACATTGTTGATAAAAAACATTAAAATAAATGAACATTAAACACATGAACCTGAACAGGTGAGTCTGTCTGTAGGTGTGACTCCGCCTCTTGCCAAAGTCAGCTGAGATAGGCTCCACCCACCATGACCCTGATGACGTCACAGATGATGATGGATCGTATTACGATGACATCACAAAACAGGAGGCGGGGCTCTGTAACCACGCCCACCTGTCAGTCAAAGCGTCCACGCTCTTAATCCTGCATAACTTGAAGCCTTAATATAATGTGAACAGGTGAGTTGTATATAAATTCACCCTCAGTACAGTTGTCATGAACGGGGAAATTAGCTACAGAGACCAAAACTGTTTTTTGTACCAGGCTGTAAACATGTTTATTTCTGCTGTGAAGTTGGACATTTGGACATGGGGACTTATGGAGACTGACTCACTTCTGGAGCCAGCCTCAGGTGGACGTTAGAGGAACTGCAGTTTGTGTTCACAGAGACGGAGGATGCTGATTGGACTGAACTATGCAGGAACCCGTGTGTGGGTGAGGTTGTGGCGGACTCCTCCATCCCTTTAAATAATGTGTTAATGGTAAATGGTAAATGGACTGTACTTATATAGCGCCTTTCTAGTCTTCCGACCACTCAAAGCGCTCTACACTACATATCTCATTCACCCCATCACACACATTCATACACTGATGGCATTGGCTTCAGCAAGGTGCAACTGCCTCATCAGTTCTGGATCGAACCCAGTCATCACAGGCACACACCGATGGCACAAACCTCAACAACCTTAAATAACCTTAACCTGTTAAATAACTGGAAAAACCTTAAAGACCTAACAACCTGAACGGTAAAACCGGGAATAACCTCTACATAACCTCTAAATAACCGTAACCGGTTATAACTTTAAAGTAACCTAAATAACCCTAACTAACCTTACCTGTATAACCTTTAAATAACCCTAACTAACCTTTAACCTGTAAAACCTTTAAATAACCCTAAAAACCTAATAACCTTTACAAAACCGTTTAATAACCTTAACCTTTAAATAACCTCTAACTAACCTTTAACCTGTTAATAACCTTTAACCTTTAAATAACCTCTAACTAACCTTTAACCTGTTAATAACCTTTAACCTTTAAATAACCTCTAACTAACCTTTAACCTGTTAATAACCTTTAACCTTTAAATAACCTCTAACTAACCTTTAACCTGTTAATAACCTTTAAATAACCTCTAAACAACCTTTAAATAACCTTTAAATAACCTCTAAATAACCTTTAAATAACCTTTAACCTTTAAATAACCTCTAAATAACCTTTAAATAACCTTTAACCTTTAAATAACCTTTAAATAACCTTTAAATAACCTCTAAACAACCTTTAAATAACCTTTAAATAACCTTTAAATAACCTCTAAATAACCTTTAACCTTTAAATAACCTCTAAATAACCTCTAAATAACCTCTACAAACCGCATCACGTGACGTCCCTCTGCCCCCCCCCCCCCCCCTCCTCTCGCGAGATGTGCCGCGTCATCGCGAGCTCGTCACAGCACATACCTGCTCCTTCTCTGGACGGCACGCGCACATTTCTGCGGTAAGACACCGATTAACGCCGCGCGTGCGCGCCGCACACACACAGGGAAATGTGCGTGTGCACGCGCCCCGTGTGTGTGCGTGTGCACGCGCCCCGTGTGTGTGCGTGTCGGCGGCGTGAGACGCGCGTGTGTGTGGATGGAGAGAGGATGGAGGCTGCAGCCTCGCGCGACCGCGACACCACGGCGTGCACGCGCACAGCGGTATCGTTGTTTGGTCGCGCGGATTTCCGGTTTGTGAGTGTGTGTGTGTGTCAGGTGACCTTCAGTGAGGTCACAGGTCAGCTGGTGACCTCACCTGTTGAGGGGGGCGGGGCCTTCTGGGGGTAACGTGATGTCATTGGACATGATGGAGAGCCCGTTACTGCCCAGCTCCTATTCTGACACGACACTGGCTCCCCATCAGCACCTCAGGCCTGAAAACCTCCAAAACACCTGTGCTACCTGAGCTAACAGCAGCTAACAGCAGCTAACAGACTGAGCTAACAGACTGAGCTAACAGACTGAGCTAACAGACTGAGCTAACAGCAGCTAACAGACTGAGCTACCTGAGCTAACAGCAGCTAACAGACTGAGCTAACAGCAGCTAACAGACTGAGCTAACAGCAGCTAACAGACTGAGCTAACAGCAGCTAACAGACTGAGCTAACAGCAGCTAACAAACTGAGCTAACAGCAGCTAACAGACTGAGCTAACAGCAGCTAACAGACTGAGCTAACAGCAGCTAACAGACTGAGCTAACAGCAGCTAACAAACTGAGCTAACAGCAGCTAACACATTGAGCTAACAGACTGAGCTAACAGACTGAGCTAACAGCAGCTAAGAGACTGAGCTAACAGCAGCTAACAGACTGAGCTAACAGCAGCTAACAGACTGAGCTAACAGCAGCTAACAGACTGAGCTAACAGCAGCTAACACACTGAGCTAACAGACTGAGCTAACAGACTGAGCTAACAGCAGCTAACAGACTGAGCTAATAGCAGCTAACAGACTGAGCTAACAGACTGAGCTAACAGCAGCTAACAAACTGAGCTAGCAGCAGCTAACAGATTGAGCTAATAGCAGCTAACAGGTCACGTTATGTGACGTGTCCTGTGACGTGTCCTGTGACGTGTCATGACGTGTCCTGTGACGTGTCATAACATGTCCTGTGACGTGTCCTGTGACATGTCCTGTGACGTGTCATGACATGTCCTGTGACATGTCCTGTAACGTGTCCTGTGACGTGTCCTGTAACGTGTCCTGTGACGTGTCATGACATGTCCTGTGACGTGTCCTGTGACGTGTCCTGTGACGTGTCATGACATGTCCTGTGACGTGTCCTGTGACGTGTCCTGTGACGTGTCATAACGTGTCCTGTGACATGTCCTGTGACGTGTCCTGTGACGTGTCCTGTGACGTGTCATAACGTGTCCTGTGACGTGTCTGACGTCTGTGACGTGTCATAGTCCTGTGACGTGTCATAACGTGTCCTGTGACGTGTCATAACGTGTCCTGTGACGTGTCCTGTGACGTGTCATAACATGTCCTGTGACGTGTCCTGTGACGTGTCCTGTGACGTGTCATAACGTGTCCTGTGACGTGTCCTGTGACGTGTCATAACGTGTCCTGTGACGTGTCATGACATGTCCTGTGACGTGTCCTGTGACGTGTCCTGTGACGTGTCATAACGTGTCCTGTGACATGTCCTGTGACGTGTCCTGTGACGTGTCCTGTGACGTGTCATAACGTGTCCTGTGACGTGTCCTGTGACGTGTCCTGTGACGTGTCCTGTGACGTGTCATAACGTGTCCTGTGACGTGTCATAACGTGTCCTGTGACGTGTCCTGTGACGTGTCATAACATGTCCTGTGACGTGTCCTGTGACGTGTCCTGTGACGTGTCATAACGTGTCCTGTGACGTGTCCTGTGACGTGTCATAACGTGTCCTGTGACGTGTCATGACATGTCCTGTGACATGTCCTGTAACGTGTCCTGTGACGTGTCCTGTAACGTGTCCTGTGACGTGTCATAACGTGTCCTGTGACATGTCCTGTGACGTGTCATGACATGTCCTGTGACGTGTCCTGTGACGTGTCCTGTGACGTGTCATGACATGTCCTGTGACGTGTCCTGTCACGTGTCCTGTAACGTGTCCTGTGACGTGTCATAACGTGTCCTGTGACATGTCCCTTGACGTGTCCTGTGACGTGTCCCGTGTTTCTTCAGACAGGTCATGGAGGTGTCGTCTCACAGCCTCTTCCTGCTGCAGCAGCTCAACGTTCAGAGAGAGTTCGGCTTCCTGTGCGACTGCACGGTCGCCATCGGAAACGTCTACTTCAAAGCTCACCGCGCCGTGCTCGCCGCCTTCTCCAACTACTTCAAGATGATCTTCATCCACCAGTCCAGGTCAGGGGTGGACAGAATAACACGAACACCTGTTTGAGTCAGTATCTACAGTCTGTCCACTGACCTGTCTGTCTGTCTGCCTGTCTGTCTGTCCTCAGTGAGTGTATAAAGATCCAGCCCACAGACATCCAGCCGGACGTCTTCAGCTACCTGCTGCACATCATGTACACCGGTATGTGTCCCAAGCAGCCGGTGGACCAGAGCCGACTACAGGAAGGCATTAAGTTCCTCCATGCCTACCAGCTGTGTCGGAAACCTGGAGAAGGCGCCACCGACGCCACCACTGATGTGGTCCGCATGTCCAACCTCTATGGCATCCAGATCTCCTCCCAGCTGGCCAACAAGGAGGCGTCCGGAGTTCCGAAGTCCACCACGGTGTCCTGCGGGGCCCCCGATGAAGGGCGCTCCTCCGGCCGGGCGCGCTCCCACTCCCAGCTGTCTCTCGCTGTTGGACTGGAGGGAGTCCCGTCGGACCGGCAGGCCTCTGCACTACGCAACGTCTGCTCCGTGGCGTCAGGAGACGACTCGGACATCTCGACTCGAATCAAACAGGAGCGGCTGGAAGAGGAGGAAGGGGAGGACGGCGAGGAGGTGCAGGGGGCGGGGTCTCCGTCTCCAGCTCAGGGCAGCAGTCCCAGTCAGAGCCTCCTTTTTAAAGACCGTCCACTGGTCCTGCTCTGTCCTCGCTGTGGAGAGCGCTGCTCTTCCCCCGAGGGCCTGCGGGAGCACCTGTTCAGCCACGCCCTTGACCCCACCCGTCTGATGGAGGGGCTGTCGCAGGGTGGCGAGCTGGACACCGGCGTGGAGGAGGGACCTCCGGGTGCTCAGGAGCAGCTGGACGCAGGGTGTCTGGAGGAGGCACTGAGGCAGAGCCAGGCGCTTGCTAACCAGCTGGCTGCAGAGCTGAGGAGGAGCCGGGGCGGAGGAGGTGGCGGCAGCCCCACCGCCACCATCCTCCACTCACGTAAACGTAAGATCGCCTGCGCCGTCTGCAGCCTGCGCTTCTCCCACAAGAGCCAGCTGCAGGAGCACATGTACACCCACACTGGCAAACCGTCCCGCTACCACCGCTACAACCGCCTCTGCAGCCAGCTCTTTCAGGCCTCCGCCCACTTCTGTGAGGGCGCCACGGAGCCCGGGGGCGGGGCCTCAGCTGGCACCGCCACACTCTCTGAGGAGGCCAACAGGGACACTCAGGACAACGGCAGCTCCTGCTACTCCCTGGACTCTGAGATCTCCCAGGAGAGCGTGGACGGTGTGCCCGTCGAGTGACATCATCAGGTGTGTTGGTGTTCTGTTTCTGTCTCTGCTGTCTGATGGTCCAGTACCTGTGCAGGTGTGTGTCTGGGTCAGTCATGTGATCATGGTCATCAGCTGACTGATCTTTAACGTGAGTTCTGTCCTGCAGAAACAATCCTGATCTTCCACACTGACCAGTGAGCAGTGAGCGCCTCGTCTTCAAATGTCAGACTGTTCCTTTAATGTGACATCATGTGACGTCGTCGTGTCGTAGAGTTTGAAAAGAAGCAGCAGTGCCTTTGTCCGGTGGTCGTTTGTGTCGTTTCCATCAAAGCTTCATGACAATCTGATGACGTTCACCAGCTTTCAGAACTCACAGTGTTACTTTGTAGAACCGAGAAGAACCTCCAACAAGAACCTCCAACAAGAACCTTCAATAAGAACCTCCAACAAGAAGAACCGTCAACAAGGTTGTTAGGTTGGTTGATTGGTTGATTGGTTGGTTGGTTGAATGGTTGGTTGGTTGGTTGGTTGGTGAATGGTTGGTTGGTTGGTTGGTTGATTGAATGGTTGGTTGGTTGGTTGGTTGATTGAATGGTTGGTTGGTTGGTTGAATGGTTGGTTGGTTGGTTGGTTGGTGAATGGTTGGTTGGTTGGTTGGTTGGTTGATTGAATGGTTGGTTGGTTGGTTGGTTGATTGAATGGTTGGTTGGTTGGTTGAATGGTTGGTTGGTTGGTTGGTTGATTGAATGGTTGGTTGGTTGGTTGGTTGATTGAATGGTTGGTTGGTTGGTTGGTTGAATGGTTGGTTGGTTGGTTGGTTGGTTGATTGAATGGTTGGTTGGTTGGTTGGTTGATTGAATGGTTGGTTGGTTGGTTGGTTGGTTGGTTGGTTGGTTGGTTGGTTAAATGGTTGGTTGGTTGGTTGGTTGGTTGGTTGGTTGGTTGATGAATTAACCTTTTCATCTAACCTGACGTGAAATCACAAGCTTGACCTTTATTTTGAAAGGGTTACGAGCGTGAACCTCAGCGTCCTGTTCCTTTACTTGAGTTGTGCGGTTCCTCGCTGTGGTCACATGACCAGCGTTCATGGATGTTATTGATATTGATCGGTGAACGTCCGATCAATGTCGTCATTCTGTGTTTTGCTGTAAAAATAAAATCCAGACAGGAAGTTTGGTGTTTTCGTGTTTTGTACAGATGTCTGTTTTTTTCATCGATGGAACAATAAAGTTTTGTAAATAAATTTCCACCAATCCGAGCGCAGCGTTTTGTTTACACAGTTTAAAACTCTTTTCAAAATAAAACACTGAGAAACATCAAATGTTTGGAACATAGAGAAAAACAAAAGGAGGGAAGAACCTGGAAACTGTCGAGGAACAATAACAATGAAAACATCAACAAAACAATAAAATAAAAAATCACATTTTAAATAAAAACATCACAAACAGGAAGTTAAACTGTTTCCTGCATTAACAGAGTTTGTCCAGCAGGTGTCAACAGAGAGCAGAGCACCAAGCCGAACAGAGGCATCCTGGGAAACTGAGTCCTTCAGCAGGATTTTGTTCTTTCAGAATAAAACATCACACTGTGAATGTGAACATTAGTGAAAATATGTTTTATCATTTTATTTTGAAAGAATCGTTCCAAACTTCCTGTACTGTCATAAAGAATATGATGAATGATGAACAAATATAAATATAAATTCATGTGAATAACATACATAAAAAATATTCATATAACAAATAGAGAGAAACACTTGATTCGTGATGATAAAACATGTTCTCTAAACGTTCTCTAAACGTTCTCTAAACGTTCTCTAAACGCTGTACGATGACTCAGCAGGTTAACATGTTTGAAGGAAGTCTGTCCAATCATCAGTCAGCACTTGAGGTCAGCTGATCCTCATCTACTCCTCAAAGACCTCCTGCAACTCACAGAGACCACCTCTCCCTCTCTACTGGTCCTCCTCCTCCTGGTCCTGGTCCTGGTCCTCCTCCTCCTGGTCCTCCTCCTGGTCCCCCTCCTTCGGCTCTGTTCGTCCACAGGGGGCGCCACAGGATGGTGAGGAGCACAGGAAGGAGGCTCTGGAACAGGAGGTTTGACAGGAGGACCCGCTCGATGTTCAGAAGGTTCCTGACTTCATCCGACGCTCCACGAGCTCCCGAGCAGCAGAACGATCCAAACCAACAGCGAGGAACGTCAAAGACTGAAGATGGATGACAGTACCTCACACCGCCCTCATCTGACGGGCCGTCCATCCGGATCGAGCTGGTCCCACCTGATGGTGAAGAGAGCGGGTCCTCTTCAGAGAACCCCGCCCACCTCCTCCTCGGATTTGACAGTGAGCAGCAGCTGCTTCAGACGGATCAGTGGATCAGCTGACCAGAGAGCACGCCTGTGTAATCCTACTGTGGTAACCATGACTACAGCTGATGATCAACAAGGTCAACAACACAAGACATATTAACTAACTTCTTATTGGTCACCAACTGACGAGGTCAAAGGTCAAATGATCGATCCAGTCACAGGTCAGGGTGTCATTGTTTAATCCTGCTCATTAGCATATTTTTTACATATTAATTAAAAACTGTGATGTCACTTTGTTTCACTGAAAAAAAAAAAACACAAAGACTTTAAAGATGAAACTTTATTGATCGTCTGATTCAAATACAATGAAGTTTATATAATAAAGTTTTTTTAGATGAAACGCATTAGTGCAAAAATCAATAATTAATACAATCAATCAATACATCGATCAGATATTTGGTCACTTCATGATGACTCCAGTCCACATCTGGAGACAGCATCTGCTTCGTTTCCCTGGCGACGACCTCCGACCTCCTGATGGGAACAGTGAAACCCTGAGTTCAGACTGAGAGGCCACGTGTCCAGGTGGTAACCATAGAAACTGTCACACAATCAGAACACACCTTCAGGACCTGGACCAGGACCTGGACCAGGACAAGTCCTGTTCTGAGAGTGTTCTGTGAATGTTTGGAGCTGTTACCTGCAGCTGAGGTCGGTTTCACCTCGGCTGGTTCTGGAGGAAGCGCTGAGCGCTCTGCACCGTGTTCTGAAACAAAACCACCAACAGAATGTTCTAAAGAACCTGATGATCTCATTAACATATTAATTTATGTTAATTTATTCATGTATAAAATGTTAATTACCTCCATCAGCATGGCCACTGTCATTGGCCCCACCCCTCCTGGGACAGGTGTGATGAATCCTGCTCTCTGATTGGCTGAGGCATAGTGGACGTCTCCGACCACCCGTTTACCGCTCGCCTTCGTGTCATCTGACACACACACACAACATATATATATGCGGTAGTATCGGTGTGTACCTGTAGCATCAGTGTGTACCTGTAGCATCAGTGTGTACCTGTAGCGTCAGTGTGTACTTGTAGTATCGGTGTGTACCTGTAGCATCAGTGTGTACCTGTAGCATCAGTGTGTACCTGTAGCGTCAGTGTGTACCTGTAGTATCGGTGTGTACCTGTAGTATCAGTGTGTACCTGTAGCATCAGTGTGTACCTGTAGCATCGGTGTGTACCTGTAGCATCGGTGTGTATCTGTAGCATCGGTGTGTACCTGTAGCATCGGTGTGTACCTGTAGTGTCAGTGTGTACCTGTAGCATCGGTGTGTACCTGTAGCATCAGTGTGTACCTGTAGCATCAGTGTGTATCTGTAGTATCGGTGTGTATCTGTAGCATCGGTGTGTACCTGTAGCATCGGTGTGTACCTGTAGTATCGGTGTGTATCTGTAGCATCAGTGTGTATCTGTAGTATCGGTGTGTACCTGTAGTATCGGTGTGTACCTGTAGCATCGGTGTGTACCTGTAGCATCGGTGTGTATCTGTAGTATCGGTGTGTACCTGTAGTATCGGTGTGTACCTGTAGCATCGGTGTGTACCTGTAGCATCGTGTGTACCTGTGCATCAGTGTGTATCTGTAGCATCGGTGTGTACCTGTAGCATCGGTGTGTACCTGTAGTATCGGTGTGTATCTGTAGCATCGGTGTGTACCTGTAGCATCGGTGTGTACCTGTAGCATCGGTGTGTATCTGTAGCATCGGTGTGTACCTGTAGCATCGGTGTGTACCTGTAGTATCGGTGTGTACCTGTAGTATCGGTGTGTACCTGTAGCATCGGTGTGTACCTGTAGCATCGGTGTGTATCTGTAGCATCGGTGTGTACCTGTAGCATCGGTGTGTATCTGTAGCATCGGTGTGTACCTGTAGCATCGGTGTGTATCTGTAGTATCGGTGTGTACCTGTAGCATCAGTGTGTACCTGTAGCATCGGTGTGTATCTGTAGCATCGGTGTGTACCTGTAGCATCGGTGTGTACCTGTAGCATCAGTGTGTACCTGTAGCATCAGTGTGTACCTGTAGCATCAGTGTGTACCTGTAGTATCGGTGTGTACCTGTAGCATCAGTGTGTACCTGTAGCATCAGTGTGTACCTGTAGCATCAGTGTGTACCTGTAGTATCGGTGTGTACCTGTAGCATCGGTGTGTACCTGTAGCATCGGTGTGTACCTGTAGCATCAGTGTGTACCTGTAGCATCAGTGTGTACCTGTAGTATCGGTGTGTACCTGTAGCATCGGTGTGTACCTGTAGCATCGGTGTGTACCTGTAGCATCAGTGTGTATCTGTAGTATCAGTGTGTACCTGTAGCATCAGTGTGTATCTGTAGTATCAGTGTGTACCTGTAGCATCAGTGTGTACCTGTAGCATCAGTGTGTACCTGTAGTATCAGTGTGTACCTGTACCTGGTACGTGGTTGATTCCACAGTCAATGACGATCGCTCCTTCCTTCACCCACTCTCCTCTCACCATCTCTGCTCTCCCCGCCCCGACAACCAGGATGTCAGCCCGGCCCACCTGAACACAGACAGGAAACGCATCATCAGACACAGGAAACGCATCATCAGACACACTGAGACTGAGAGGGGCGTCACCTGCTCAGGTAGGTCAGGTGTCTTTGAGTGACAGGTGGTCACAGTGGCGTGGTTCCACAGCAGCAGGTCATGCATCGGTGCTCCGACGATCTTACTGCGACCAACCACGACCGCATGTTTCCCCACCACTGACATGCCTACACAGGAACAGGAAGTGACAGAAGGTGAGTGTGTGTGTGTGTGTGTGTGTGTGTGTGTGTGTGTGTGTGTGTATGTGTGTGTCACCTGTCTGTCTGATGAGCTCCATGCAGCCGTTGGGTGTGCAGGGGATGAAACAGTCGTTCAGATCACCTCGAGACAACTTCCCTGCATTAATACAGCTCAGACTGCACACACACACACACGCACACACACACACACACACACACACACACACACACACACACACACACACACAGGTTTACTTCCTGTCACGTGTCGTAGAACATGAGACATGGACAGACTTCCTGTGAAGACCGACCCGTCCACGTCTTTCTGAGGAGAGACGGCGTTGGTGATGAGTTCAGTGTCGATGGTGTTAACGGAGTCGAGAGGCAGCTGGACGATCAGACCGTGGACGGACAGGTCGTCGTTAACAGACATGATGCTTCTCAGCACCTGCAGGCGACAGCACACAGGAAACAGGAAACAGTCAGGGCTGCGGCATGATGTCATCAGCTGGAGGTTTAAACACCAACCTCGTCCTGCGTCGCCGTGTTCGGCAGCCTCACGTGTTTCGCATCGATGCCGATCTGCAGAATATCATATATATATTAGTTACAGTTATCAACACATGAACAACTAACGAGGTCTTCCTCAGAACTAACGAGCTCTTCATCATGAACTAACAAACTCTTCATCATGAACTAACGAGCTCTTCATCATGAACTAACGAGCTCTTCATCATGAACTAACAAACTCTTCATCATGAACTAACAAACTCTTCATCATGAACTAACGAGCTCTTCATCATGAACTAACGAGCTCTTCATCATGAACTAACAAACTCTTCATCATGAACTAACAAACTCTTCATCATGAACTAACAAACTCTTCATCATGAACTAACAAACTCTTCATCATGAACTAACGAGCTCTTCATCATGAACTAACGAGCTCTTCATCATGAACTAACGAGCTCTTCATCATGAACTAACGAGCTCTTCATCATGAACTAACAAGCTCTTCATCATGAACTAACAAACTCTTCATCATGAACTAACAAACTCTTCATCATGAACTAACAAACTCTTCATCATGAACTAACGAGCTCTTCATCATGAACTAACAAGCTCTTCATCATGAACTAACAAACTCTTCATCATGAACTAACGAGCTCTTCATCATGAACTAACAAACTCTTCATCATGAACTAACAAACTCTTCATCATGAACTAACAAGCTCTTCATCATGAACTAACAAACTCTTCATCATGAACTAACAAACTCTTCATCGTGAACTAACAAGCTCTTCATCGTGAACTAACAAGCTCTTCATCGTGAACTAACAAACTCTTCATCATGAACTAACAAACTCTTCATCGTGAACTAACAAACTCTTCATCGTGAACTAACAAACTCTTCATCATGAACTAACGAGCTCTTCATCATGAACTAACAAGCTCTTCATCGTGAACTAACAAACTCTTCATCATGAACTAACAAACTCTTCATCGTGAACTAACGAGCTCTTCATCATGAACTAACAAGCTCTTCATCATGAACTAACAAGCTCTTCATCATGAACTAACAAGCTCTTCATCATGAACTAACAAGCTCTTCATCATGAACTAACGAGCTCTTCATCATGAACTAACAAACTCTTCATCATGAACTAACGAGCTCTTCATCATGAACTAACGAGCTCTTCATCATGAACTAACGAGCTCTTCATCATGAACTAACAAACTCTTCATCATGAACTAACAAACTCTTCATCATGAACTAACGAGCTCTTCATCATGAACTAAGAAGCTCTTCATCAAGAACTAACAAGCTCTTCATCGTGAACTAACAAGCTCTTCATCGTGAACTAACAAACACTTCATCGTGAACTAAGTGAACTAACGAGCTCTTCATCATGAACTAACGAGCTCTTCATCATGAACTAACAAACTCTTCATCATGAACTAACAAACTCTTCATCGTGAACTAACGAGCTCTTCATCGTGAACTAACAAACTCTTCATCATGAACTAACAAACTCTTCATCATGAACTAACGAGCTCTTCATCATGAACTAACGAGCTCTTCATCATGAACTAACAAACTCTTCATCATGAACTAACAAACTCTTCATCATGAACTAACGAGCTCTTCATCATGAACTAACAAACTCTTCATCGTGAACTAACAAACTCTTCATCATGAACTAACAAGCTCTTCATCATGAACTAACAAACTCTTCATCGTGAACTAACGAGCTCTTCATCATGAACTAAGAAGCTCTTCATCATGAACTAACAAACTCTTCATCGTGAACTAACAAACTCTTCATCATGAACTAACAAACTCTTCATCATGAACTAACAAACTCTTCATCATGAACTAACGAGCTCTTCATCATGAACTAACGAGCTCTTCATCATGAACTAACAAACTCTTCATCATGAACTAACGAGCTCTTCATCATGAACTAACAAACTCTTCATCGTGAACTAACAAACTCTTCATCATGAACTAACAAACTCTTCATCATGAACTAACAAACTCTTCATCATGAACTAACGAGCTCTTCATCATGAACTAACAAGCTCTTCATCATGAACTAACAAACTCTTCATCGTGAACTAACAAACTCTTCATCATGAACTAACAAGCTCTTCATCATGAACTAACGAGCTCTTCATCATGAACTAACAAACTCTTCATCGTGAACTAACAAACTCTTCATCATGAACTAACAAGCTCTTCATCATGAACTAACAAACTCTTCATCGTGAACTAACGAGCTCTTCATCATGAACTAACAAACTCTTCATCATGAACTAATGAGCTCTTCATCATGAACTAACGAGCTCTTCATCATGAACTAACAAACTCTTCATTGTGAACTAACGAGCTCTTCATCATGAACTAACAAACTCTTCATCATGAACTAACGAGCTCTTCATCATGAACTAATGAGCAAACAGAGACATAAAGTTATAAAGTTTAACGTAAGTTTAATCAGGTTCACTGATTAATGTTCCTGCAGCTGAAATCATGTTGATAATGTTCAGATAGTTTGACGTTGTGTCTCTGACCTCGGCTGCTGCCTTCAGTTTGGAGCTGATGTAAAGGTTAGAGTCGTCTCTGTCTCCAACCTGAAACCACACACACACACACACACACACACACACACAATTAATGAATGTATGGCTTTATCTTTTGTTTGCTGAAAGCTGATTGGTTGAACAGTTGTGGTGATGTCATCACGTCAGGACGTGTTTTGGGGGCACCGAAGGTTTGTTATCAGAGTCCTGAGACGAAGAGCAGCTGCAGCAAACAACACCGCTTCAGACCACCTCAGACCACCTCAGACCGCCTCAGACCGCCTCAGACCTTCACAGGGTCCAGGGGTTTCAGCGGGGAACATCCATGACCCCAGACCACGTTGTTGTTGTCTTTGATACAGCTGACAGCTCGATTCTGTGAGGCCGACCTCAGTCAGATCAGACTCTCTGCTTCCGTTTTAAATGTCGTGGTGTTCCTCTAGGTTCAGTTTCAGGTCCTCGTCTTTTTAACCAGCTTCATCTCTACGCTGATGACACACCGCTTTCCACATGTCATCGTGTAAAACACTTTGTGTTACCTGTAGTTTGTATGTTTGTATGTAACGAGGCTCTCACCTGTAAAACGACCAGACCAGGTCTGAACCCTGAGAAGAGACTCTTCATCTTCTCCACCTCCATCTTCAGCCTGTCCCTCACCAACCTGCTCACACACAGACCCAAGATCAGCTGTGACTGGACAAACTGGGACAGACTGAGACAGACTGAGACAGACTGAGACAGACTGAGACAGACTGAGACAGACCCTGATGTCGACTGACTCACTTGGAAGTTTTATTGCCGGAGATGACGGTTGCCATGCAGCGTCTGCTCCCTTGGCAACCAGAAGCCCCAAGGTGGAGCGAGAGGGCGGCCAAGGATAACATGACTGAGAGAGAGAGAGAGAGACAGAGAGAACTGAGGTTGGACACCTGAAATACACCTGAAACACATATAACCCACCTGAAACACACCTGAGACACATATAACACACCTGAAACACATATAACCCACCTGAGACACACCTGAGACACATATAACACACCTGAAACACATATAACCCACCTGAGACACACCTGAGACACATATAACACACCTGAAACACATATAACCCACCTGAAACACACCTGAGACACACCTGAGACACATATAACCCACTTGAAACACATATAACCCACCTGAAACACACCTGAGACACACCTGAGACACATATAACCCACCTGAAACACACCTGAAACCCACCTGAAACACATATAACCCACCTGAGACACACCTGAGACACATAACCTATCTGAAACACCCCTGAGAAACACCTGAGAAACACCTGAACCTGAACACTCTCCCCATGTCTCCATGTCTCCTGCAGTCTGTTCACACACAGAAACAAAATAATCTGAATTATTAATAATAAAAATATAACGAGAAGCTGCTGACACACTAAAATGTTCACACACATCATATTTCAGATCAGATCCAGAATCAGCTGGTCCAGTTCTGGTTCAGACAGAGTTCAGGTGGGTCCTGAATAATTAGTCAGTCCTGACTCTGTGTGTGTGTGTGTGTGTGTGTGTGTGTGTGTGCAGTGATTTTCTTTCTGGCATGAAGCAGATGTTGTGTTGAAGCTCCACGTCAGCACTCTGCTGCTTCTGCTCTCGTCTTCACGCGTCAATAAAGTTTTCTTATGTTAGTTTGGAAAGGTTCACACGTGAAGATCAAACATGTTAATGATTTCAAAGTCTGATCGTCATCAAACAAACATCTGTCTGCAGCTCGCATTCCTCGCCACGTTCACAGCCTCAAAGTTTCCCACGATTCCTCTGTGCAGCTGCACACACATGTGCAGAAGTGCACACACATGTGCACACACATGTGCACACACATGTTTCATGATCAGATTTAAACTGAGACTGAAACTACATGACTCACCTGAGAGACGACGGACACACTGCTGCACACACTGCTGCACACACTGCTGCACACACTGCTGCAGGAGTGTGTGTGGTGTGTGTGTCGTCCTGTGGGCGGCTCTGTGGACGTACGGAAGCTCATCAGTGACAAAAATACAGACAAACTTTAATCATGATCAAACTGACACATGACCAGAGCTGCATCAACTATGATTGACTATCTGCACCGTGAGAGGCGGGACTTTAGTTTGACGATTAAAATAATATAATTTTTATTAATCATAAATATAATTAATAAAAAATCTTTGTTATTGTTATTGTTATTTTTTTATTAGAGGAGTTGAGAAAAAAGTTGAGAGTCGTCTTGACTCGAGTCTGTAACGGTCTGCAGGATTCAGTGACATCTAGTGGTGTATTTGCTGATGACACCCCCCTCGCCTCACCCTCTGATTTAATTCATTCATGAACACTAACGATGAAGTGATTAATTATTTATGTGACTCCTTCAGATACAACATGAAGCAGAATGTCACACACATTTTGACACCAACAGGCCTCCATATGTGTGTGTGTGTGTGTGTGTTTGTGTGTGTGTGTGTGTGTGTGTGTGTGTGTGTGTGTGTGTCTCTGTGTGTGTGTGTTTGTGTGTGTGTGTGTGTGTGTGTGTGTGTGTGTGAGTGTGTGTGCCTGCTCTGAACTGAATGGAACCAGACTGATTCAGAGGAGGTCAAAGGTCGAACTGGAGTGAAGAGGAGGAGGAGGGGCGTCCCACACAGCTGTCAGCCAATCAGAATCCAGACTGTCTCGGCGGAGCAACGAAAACAACAAGTCAGAAAAAAAGTCAGAAGAAGCAGAAGAAGAAGCAGAAGAAGAAGAAGAAGAAGATCAGTTTGTTTTAACATTTAGACTAAAATCAGATTTCATCAAACACGTAGAAAAAAAACTGTTGATATGAAAACAAAACTTTTAAATGTAACTTTAATAAACATCTGTGACCTCCTGTGACCCACACTGACCTGTGATCAGGTGACCCACACTGACCTGTGATCAGGTGACCCACACTGACCTGTGATAAGGTGACCCACACTGACCTGTGATCAGGTGACCCACACTGACCTGTGATCAGGTGACCCACACTGCCCTGTGATAAGGTGACCCACACTGACCTGTGATCAGGTGACCCACACTGACCTGTGATCAGGTGACCCACACTGACCTGTGATCAGGTGACCCACACCGACCTGTGTTCAGGTGACCCACACCGACCTGTGATCAGGTGATCCACTCTGACCTGTGATCAGGTGATCCTAACTGACCTGTGATCAGGTGACCCACACTGACCTGTGATCAGGTGACCCACACTGACCTGTGATCAGGTGACCCACACTGCCCTGTGATAAGGTGACCCACACTGACCTGTGATCAGGTGACCCACACTGACCTGTGATCAGGTGACCCACACTGACCTGTGATCAGGTGACCCACACCGACCTGTGTTCAGGTGACCCACACCGACCTGTGATCAGGTGATCCACTCTGACCTGTGATCAGGTGATCCTCACTGACCTGTGATCAGGTGACCCACACTGACCTTGTGATCAGGTGACCCACACTGACCTGTGTTCAGGTGACCCCACACCGACCTGTGATCAGGTGATCCACTCTGACCTGTGATCAGGTGATCCTCACTGACCTGTGATCAGGTGACCCACACTGACCTGTGATCAGGTGATCCACTCTGACCTGTGATCAGGTGACCCACACTGACCTGTGATCAGGTGACCCACACTGACCCGTGATCAGGTGACCCACCACTGACCGTGATAAGGTGACCCACACTGACCCGTGATCAGGTGACCCACACTGACCCGTGATCAGGTGACCCACACTGACCCGTGATAAGGTGACCCACACTGACCCGTGATCAGGTGACCCACACTGACCCGTGATCAGGTGACCCACACTGACCCGTGATCAGGTGACCCACACTGACCTGTGATCAGGTGAACGGTTTGTCTCTGTCATTCGTACGTCTGTTCTCACACTATGTAACTTTGGGCTCTTATGGAGGAAATGTTTTCTGGTTTTCTCTCTGATGTCCTCTGACAAAACCGACCTTAAACTGAACTAAATTTAACATTTAACTAACTTAAACTGAACTGTTAGATCCCGAGTTACCCTGTACAGGTGGTACTGGACCAGCTCTCCGTCTAACGGGTCCGATCCTCAGGCCCGTGGGTCTTACCCTCTCGGGACAGTTTAGAGGACTGTTTAAGCTGGTGGCGAGGAGATTCACCTTCTGACTGCCTTCGTCTGCACGTCTATCCTGCTTACTCTAGCATAGCACCTGACCGAATAGCCCCTGTTTGCCAAATACTACACTGGCCACTACGTTCACGGCAGCTCCCCTCTCATTGATCTGTGCACTTGGTATGGTTGCTAGGATAATTTTAGTGGCTTGGACAGTGAGCCCCAAGAGTTTGCTAATTTCTTAGGCTAGAGTAACCTGTTAGAACCTTAAAAGATGTTAAACACACTGTACCTGATAATTACGACCTTAGGTGATGATATAAATTTGAGGTCCATAACTTAATCTTTAACTGCAGTAGATATTTT
>JAFMOB010000335.1:5000-17220 GCA_018985215.1 Larimichthys polyactis
TAGTATAATATGACAAAAAAGTCAGTATACTGTAAAAAAAAAAAAAAAAAACAAGTCATAGTATAGTATAGGAAAAAAAGTCATGGTATAGTATGGCAAAAAAAACAAACATAGTATGGTATGGCACACAAGTCATAGTATGGTATGACAAAAAAAAAAAAAAAAAAGGTCATAGTATAGCATGGCAAAAAAAAATCAGTAAAAAAAGTCATTGTATAGTATGGCAAAAAAAAACTGTTAAAAAAAAAAAAAAAAGGTCATAGTATAGCATGGCAAAAAAATCAGTAAAAAAAGTCATAGTATAGTATGGCTCCTGAAGGTTCCTGAAGAAATTGAAGCAGATGCAAAAAAAATCAGTTCCAAAACCTTAATTTTCTTTGAATATTAGCTGCCAAAAAAGTCAGTATACTATATAAGAAAGTCATAGTATAATATGCAAAAAAGTCAGTATACTGTAAAAAAAAACAGTCATAGTATAGTATGACTTTTTTGCCATACTATACTATGACTTTTTTGTCATACCATACTATGACTTTTGTGCCATACCATACTGTGACTTGTTTTGCCATCTATACCATGACTTTTTTTGCCATACTATACTATGACTTGTTTTTTTACAGTATACTGACTTTTTTGGTCAGTATACTATATAAAAAAGTCATAGTATAATATGACAAAAAAGTCAGTATACTGTTAAAAAAAAAAAAAAAAAAGTCCTAGTATAGTATGGCAAAAAAAGTCATAGTATACTATGACTTTTTTATGGCAAAAAAAAGTCA
This sequence comes from Larimichthys polyactis, assembly GCA_018985215.1. Classification (NCBI taxonomy): domain Eukaryota; kingdom Metazoa; phylum Chordata; class Actinopteri; family Sciaenidae; genus Larimichthys; species Larimichthys polyactis. Next base: position 5,780 of record JAFMOB010000335.1, read on the forward strand.
CAGCATGGTATGGCAAAAAAGTCATAGTATAGTATGGCAAAAAAAGTCATAGTATAGTATGGCAAAAAAAAGTCACAGTATGGTATGGCACAAAAGTCATAGTATAGTATGGCAAAAAAGTCATAGTATGGTATGACAAAAAAGTCAGTATACTGTAAGAAAAAAGTCATAGCATAGTACGACAAAAAAGTTACAGTATAGTATGGCAAAAAAGTCATAGTATGGTATGACAAAAAGTCATAGTATAGTATGGCAAAAAAAAGTCATAGTATGGTATGACAAAAAAGTCATAGTATAGTATGGCAAAAAAAAGTCATAGTATAGTATGGCAAAAAAGGTCAGTATACTATATAAAAAAAGTCATAGTATGGTATGATAAAAAAGTCAGTATACTGTAAAAAAAAAAAAAAAAAAAAGAAAAGTCATAGTATGGTATGACAAAAAAAGTCATAGTATAGTATGGCAAAAAAAGTCATAGTATGGTATGACAAAAAAGTCATAGTATAGTATGGCAAAAAAAAGTCATAGTGTAGTATGGCAAAAAAAGTCATAGTATAGTGTGGGGAAAAAGGTCAGTATACTATATAAAAAAGTCATAGTATGGTATGATAAAAAAGTCAGTATACTGTAAAAAAAAAAAAAAAAAAAAAAAAAGTCATAGTATGGTATGACAAAAAAAGTCATAGTATAGTATGGCAAAAAAAAAGTCATAGTATGGTATGACAAAAAAGTCATAGTATAGTATGGCAAAAAAGTCATAGTGTAGTATGGCAAAAAAGTCATAGTATAGTGTGGGGAAAAAAAGTCATAGTATAGTATGGAAAAGAAGGTCAGTATACTATATAAAAAAGACAGTATAATATGACAAAAAAGTCAGTATACTGTAAAAAAAAAAAAAAAAAAAAAAGTCATAGTATGGTATGTCAAAAAAAAGTCATAGTATAATATGGCAAAAAAAAGTCAGTATACTATATAAGAAAGTCATAGTATAATATGACAAAAAAGTCAGTATACTGTAAAAAAAAAAAAAAAAAACAAGTCATAGTATAGTATAGGAAAAAAAGTCATGGTATAGTATGGCAAAAAAACAAACATAGTATGGTATGGCACACAAGTCATAGTATGGTATGACAAAAAAAAAAAAAAAAAAAGGTCATAGTATAGCATGGCAAAAAAATCAGTAAAAAAAGTCATTGTATAGTATGGCAAAAAAAACTGTTAAAAAAAAAAAAAAAAAGGTCATAGTATAGCATGGCAAAAAAATCAGTAAAAAAAGTCATAGTATAGTATGGCAAAAAATCTATAAAAAAAGTCATAGTATAGTATGGCAAAAAATCAGTAAAAAAAGTCATAGTATAGTATGGCAAAAAATCAGTAAAAAAAAGTCATAGTATAGCATGGCAAAAAAATCAGTAAAAAAGTCATAGTATAGTATGGCAAAAAATCAGTAAAAAAAAGTCATAGTATAGTATAGCAAAAAATCAGTAAAAAAAAGTCATAGTATAGTATGGCAAAAAACTGTAAAAAAAAAAAAAAAAAAGGTCATAGTATGGTATGGCAAAAAAATCAATAAAAAGTCATAGTATAGTATGTAAAAAAAAAAAAAAGTCATAGTATAGTATGGCAAAAATCAGTAAATAAAAGTCATAGTATAGTATGGTAAAAATTCAGTAAGAAAGTCATAGTATAGCATGGCAAGAAAGGTCAGTATACTATATAAAAAGTCATAGTATAATATGACAAAAAAGTCAGTATACTGCAAAAAAAAAAAAAGTCATAGTATAGTATGGCAAAAAAAACTGTAAAAAAAAGGTCATAGTAAAGCATGGCAAAAAAATCAGTAAAAAAAAGTCATAGTATAGTATGGCAAAAAATCTATTAAAAAAGTCATAGTATAATATGGCAAAAAATCAGTAAAAAAGTCATAGTATAGTATGGCAAAAAACATCAGTAAAAAAAGTCATAGTATAGTATGGCAAAAAAAAAAACAATAAAAAGTCATACTATAGTATGGCAAAAAATCAGTAAAAAAAAAAGTCATAGTATAGTATGGCAAAAAAACTGTAAAAAAAAAAGTCATAGTATAGCATGGCAAAAAATCAATAAAAAGTCATAGTATAGTATGTATTAAAAAAAACAATAAAAAAGTCATAGTATAGTATGGCAAAAAAATCAGTAAAAAAGTCATAGTATAGTATGGCAAAAAAATGAGTTTAAAAAAGTCATAGTATGGCAAAAAAAATCAATAAAAAAGTCATAGTATAGTATGGCAAAAAAAATCAGTTAAAAAATGTAAAAGTATAGTATGGCAAAAAACTGTAAAAAAAATAAAAATAAAAAAAGTCATAGTATAGTATGGCAATAAAAAACTGTTTAAAAAAAAGTCATAGTATAGTATGGCAAAAAATCAGTAAAAGTCATAGTATAGTATGGCAAAAAATCTGTTAAAAAAGTCATAGTATAGTATGGCAAAAAAAATCAATATAAAGGTCATAGTATAGTATGGCAATAAAAAACTATTTAAAAAAAGTCATAGTATAGTATGGCAAAAAATCAGTAAAAGTCATAGTATAGTATGGCAAAAAAATCTGTTAAAAAAGTCATAGTATAGTATGGCAAAAAAAATCAATATAAAGGTCATAGTATAGTATGGCAAACAATTCTGTAAAAAAATAATAGTATAGCATGGCAAAATATCAGTAAAAAAAAGTCATAGTATGGCAAAAAAAAATCTGTAAAAAAGTCATAGTATAGTATGGCAAAAAATCAGTAAAAAAAAAAGTCATAGTATAGCATGGCAAAAAATCAGTAAAAAAAAAAGTAATAGTATAGTATGGCAAAAAAACTGTAAAAAAAAAAAAGTCATAGTATAGTATGGCAAAAAATCAGTAAAAAGGTCATAGTATAGTATGGCAAAAACCAATAACTTCAAGATCCTCCTCATCAATTACAAAGCTCATTTACAGTATATATATATATATATATATATATATATATATATATATATATATATATATATATTAGAGCTGTCAAAATTAACGCGTTAATTTTGTCGATTAATTTTAAAGAACTAACGCGTTAAAAAAAATAAACGCGGTTTTGTTTACTTCCGGTGGCGGCCGCCATTTTGGATGTGGCAAAGTAGAGCTTTGTTTCCCAGATATATTAGTGTGTGTGTGAATGGGTGTATAAGAGGCATTAACTTAAAGACCTCCCGGAGACTGCGCCCTGGGCGGTCGCCCACATTGCCCATAGCTGAAACCGGCCCTGCTTGTTTTAGTTTACAGGCAGATCTGCCACATCCAATATGGCGGACAAGTTAACGTATCGCAGCAACGGACCAACCTGCTCAATGAGGCGTCTATGTATATGTCTATGATCTATCCTAACTAAAGGAGAGTCTGTGTATATGTCTATGATCTATCCTAACTAAAGGAGAGTCTATGTATATATGTCTATGATCTATCCTAACTAAAGGAGAGTCTATGTATATATGTCTATGATCTATCCTAACTAAAGGAGAGTCTATGGCGGAAAGATGGATAAGGATGGACTCAAAGCAAAACACCCTGCTGAAATTACCTCCACAGGACCAGTCTACACTACAGGAGTGTGGCACTCATCAGTATATTTCCTCATTCTGGCTTTTTTCTATTTGCACTGTGCATATGTGCACCTTAAGCCAATAAAATGAATGAATTTAAATATACTTTCCCTGTGTTTATTATACATTAATTTGATCATTTTACATAAATAAATATTCATTATAAGCTTCAGTCTCAGAAAAATGCATTTAATTTATTGATACATTTATTGATAGATTAATCGTGATTAATTACAGATTTTTTTGCGATTAATTAGTAAAAAAAATTTAATCGATTGACAGCCCTAATATATATATATATATATATGTATATGTATGTATGTGTGTGTGTGTGTGTGTGTGTGTGTGTGTATATGTATGTATGTATGCGTGATGATGACAAACAGAATGAAGTTAAAACTTTGACAGGATTTATTCAAATATCAGAGACGGGCAGAAATCTGCGCTCGATACATCAGGACAAACAAACAAAGGAGTTGGACATCATCATAAAGAAAGATGAAGTTAGTCGAGTAGATGTGAAGTTCTGTTGTTCTGCCAGATAAATCCATGCTCATTGTGTAGTTTAAACACTGTGCGTCATGATCAGAGACCCATAATACACAGTGTGTGTGTGATCACACCAACAAATGTCTTAGAGATCTGTCCTCGTCTATCGAGGCCACATCCCCCACGCCAGCAGGATGAGCGCGATGAGCACGGAGGAGAACAGGTTGACGGCGTTGTTGTCTAAGATCGGTTTCCCACAGATCCGCGTCGTGGTCGCAGACTCGTAGCTCACCACCTTCCCAACGCTTGAGTCGAAGCCTGAAAGTGGAGAAAGATGAAAAAAACTGCCCCGTTGGATGCCAATAAAGGTGCATTTGATTTGCTCATCGCGACCTACCTGAGTACTGCATGTGAGCACCAAAAATCAGCAAAAAAAGTCATAGTATAGTATGGCAAAAAAACTGTAAAAAAAAGTCATAGTATAGTATGGCAAAAAAAACTGTAAAAAAAGTCATAGTATAGTATGGCAAAAAAATCAGTTAAAAAAGTCATAGTATAGTATGGCAAAAAAAAACTGTAAAAAAAAAAAAAAAAAGTCATAGTATAGCATGGCAAAAAAATCAGTTAGAAAAGTCATAGTATAGTATGGCAAAAAAAAACTGTAAAAAAAAAAAAAAGGTCATAGTATAGCATGGCAAAAAAACTGTAAAAAAAAAAAAAAAGTCATAGTATAGCATGGCAAAAAAATCAGTTAAAAAAGTCATAGTATAGTATGGCAAAAAAAAACTGTAAAAAAAAAAAAAGGTCATAGTATAGCATGGCAAAAAAATCTGTAAAAAAAAAAGGTCATAGTATAGCATGGCAAAAAAATCTGTAAAAAAAGTCATAGTATAGTATGGCAAAAAATCAGTAAAAAAGTCATAGTATAGTATGGCAAAAAACATCAGTAAAAAAAGTCATAGTATAGTATGGCAAAAAAAACTAAAAAAAAGTCATAGTATAGTATGGCAAAAAACTGTAAAAGAAAAAAAAAAAAAAAAAAAAAAGTCAGTATAGCATGGCAAAAAAAACAATAAAAAGTCATACTATAGTATGGCAAAAAATCAGTAAAAAAAAGTCATAGTATAGTATGACAAAAAATCAGTAAAAAGGTCATAGTATAGTATGGCAAAAAACATCAGTAAAAATAGTCATAGTATAGCATGGCAAAAAATCAGTAAAAAATGTCATAGTATAGTATGGCAAAAAAATCAGTAAAAAAAAGTCATAGTATAGTATGGCAAAAAATCAGTAAAAAAAAGTCATAGTATAGTATGGCAAAAAACATCAGTAAAAAAAGTCATAGTATAGTATGGCAAAAAATCAGCAAAAAAGTCATGAAAGATGAAAGATGAAAGAAAGATGAAAAAACTGCCCCGTTGGATGCCAATAAAGGTGCATTTGATTTGCTCATCGCGACCTACCTGAGTACTGCATGTGAGCACCAAAAATCAGGAAAAAAAGTCATAGTATAGTATGGCAAAAAAACTGTAAAAAAAAAAGTCATAGTATAGCATGGCAAAAAAACTGTAAAAAAAAAAAAAAAAAAAGGTCATAGTATAGCATGGCAAAAAAATCAGTAAAAAAAAGTCATAGTATAGTATGGCAAAAAAAACTGTAAAAAAAAAAAGGTCATAGTATAGCATGGCAAAAAAATCAGTAAAAAAAGTCATAGTATAGTATGGCAAAAAAATCTATAAAAAAAGTCATAGTATAGTATGGCAAAAAATCAGTAAAAAAGTCATAGTATAGTATGGCAAAAAACATCAGGAAAAAAAGTCATAGTATAGTATGGCAAAAAAACTGTAAAAAAGTCATAGTATAGCATGGCAAAAAAATCAGTAAAAAAAAAAAGTCATTGTATAGTATGTCAAAAAATCAGCAAAAAAGTCATGAAAGATGAAAGATGAAAGAAAGATGAAAAAACTGCCCCGTTGGATGCCAATAAAGGTGCATTTGATTTGCTCATCGCGACCTACCTGAGTACTGCATGTGACCACCAAAAATCAGAAAAAAAGTCATAGTATAGTATGGCAAAAAAACAGTAAAAAAAAGTCATAGTATAGTATGGCAAAAAAACTGTAAAAAAAAAAAGTCATTGTATAGTATGTCAAAAAATCAGCAAAAAAGTCATAGTATAGTATGGCAAAAAATCAGAAAAAAAAGTCATAGTATAGTATGGCAAAAAAATCAGTAAAAAAAGTCATAGTATAGTATGGCAAAAAAAAAACTGTAAAAAAAAAAAAAAAAGGTCATAGTATAGCATGGCAAAAAAATCAGTAAAAAAAAAAAGGTCATAGTATAGCATGGCAAAAAAATCAGTAAAAAAAGTCATAGTATAGTATGGCAAAAAATCAGCAAAAAAAGTCATAGTATAGTATGGCAAAAAATCAGAAAAAAAGTCATAGTATAGTATGGCAAAAAAAACTGTAAAAAAAAGTCATAGTATAGTATGGCAAAAAAATCAGTAAAAAAAAAAAAAAAAAAAAGGTCATAGTATAGCATGGCAAAAAATCAGTAAAAAAAAAAGGTCATAGTATAGCATGGCAAAAAAATCTGTAAAAAAAGTCATAGTATAGTATGGCAAAAAATCTATAAAAAAAAAGTCATAGTATAGTATGGCAAAAAATCAGAAAAAAAGTCATAGTATAGTATGGCAAAAAACATCAGTAAAAAAGTCATAGTATAGCATGGCAAAAAAAATTAGTAAAAAAAAGTCATAGTATAGTATGGCAAAAAATCAGTAAAAAAAAGTCATAGTATAGTATGGCAAAAAAACTGTAAAAAAAAAAGTCATTGTATAGTATGTCAAAAAATCAGCAAAAAAGTCATAGTATAGTATGGCAAAAAATCAGAAAAAAAAGTCATAGTATAGTATGGCAAAAAAACTGTAAAAAAAAAAGTCATTGTATAGTATGTCAAAAAATCAGCAAAAAAGTCATAGTATAGTATGGCAAAAAATCTATAAAAAAAAGTCATAGTATAGTATGGCAAAAAATCTGAATAAAAAGTCATAGTATAGTATGGCAAAAAAATCAGTAAAAAAGGTCATAGTATAGCATGGCAAAAAAAACTGTAAAAAAAAAAAAAAAGGTCATGGTATAGCATGGCAAAAAAATCAGTAAAAAAAAAAGGTCATAGTATAGCATGGCAAAAAATCAGCAAAAACAGTCATAGTATAGTATGGCAAAAAATCAGAAAAAAAAGTCATAGTATAGTATGGCAAAAAAAACTGTAAAAAAAAGTCATAGTATAGTATGGCAAAAAAACTGTAAAAAAAAAAAAAAAGGTCATAGTATAGCATGGCAAAAAATCGGTAAAAAAAAAGGTCATAGTATAGTATGGCAAAAAAAACTGTAAAAAAAAAAAAAAAGGTCATAGTATAGCATGGCAAATAAATCAGTAAAAAAAAAGGTCATAGTATAGCATGGCAAAAAATCAGTAAAAAAAAGTCATAGTATAGTATGGCAAAAAATCTATAAAAAAAAGTCATAGTATAGTATGGCAAAAAATCAGTAAAAAAGTCATAGTATAGTATGGCAAAAAACATCAGTAAAAAAAGTCATAGTATAGTATGGCAAAAAAAACTGTAAAAAAAGTCATAGTATAGTATGGCAAAAAACTGTAAAAAAAAAAAAAAAAAAAAAAAAAGTCAGTATAGCATGGCAAAAAAAAACAATAAAAAGTCATACTATAGTATGGCAAAAAATCAGTAAAAAAAAGTCATAGTATAGTATGACAAAAAATCAGTAAAAAGGTCATAGTATAGTATGGCAAAAAACATCAGTAAAAAAAGTCATAGTATAGCATGGCAAAAAAATCAGTAAAAAAGTCATAGTATAGCATGGCAAAAAAATCAGTAAAAAAGTCATAGTATAGCATGGCAAAAAAATCAGTAAAAAAAAGTCATAGTATAGTATGGCAAAAAATCAGTAAAAATAGTCATAGTATAGTATGACAAAAAATCAGTAAAAAAAAGTCATAGTATAGTATGGCAAAAAACATCAGTAAAAAAAGTCATAGTATAGCATGGCAAAAAAATCAGTAAAAAAAAGTCATAGTATAGTATGGCAAAAAATCAGTAAAAAAGTCATAGTATAGCATGGCAAAAAAATCAGTAAAAAAATCATAGTATAGTATGGCAAAAAATCAGTAAAAAAAAGTCATAGTATAGTATGGCAAAAATCAGTAAAAAAAAGTCATAGTATAGTATGGTAAAAATTCAGTAAGAAAGTCATAGTATAGCATGGCAAGAAAGGTCAGTATACTATATAAAAAGTCATAGTATAATACGACAAAAAAGTCAGTATACTGTAAAAAAAAAAAGTCATAGTATAGTACGTAAAAAAAGTCATAGTATAGTATGGCAAAAAAAGTCACAGTATGGTATGGCAAAAAAGTCACAGTATAATATGGCAAAAAAGTCATTGTATGGTATGACAAAAAAGTCATAGTATAGTATGGCAAAAAAAGTCATAGTATAATATGGCAAAGAAGTAATTGTATGGTATCACAAAAAAGTCATAGTATATAGTATTTTTTTTCTATTAAATATCAGCTGCCGGTACCTGCAACGGCCACTATCTGCGGCAGCTGCCACTGACCTGCCACGGCAGCTGCCGGTGTCTGTGGCAGCTACCACTGACACACTGAAAGTCAGACCCTGAAAATTATAAGGAAATTGAAGCAAGCGCAAAAAAAAATCTGAGTTCCAAAAACTTTTTTTTTCTCTTTAAGCCTCAGGGTTCATCGATGGTTTATTGCCTCTTTGCAGGCGGTTAGACAACATCAATGACAGCTCATCTTTCCACCCATCACAGCAATTACAGCAGCCCGTCGGAGCTTCCATTATTGCTGCTGACATATTCACATGCCACAACATGCACTGACATGTGTTGAACCATGCTCGGGGCCACTGATATCCTCCACACAGAACCCCGCTGACATGTTAAAGATTTGTATACAGTTTTTTTAAATTATTGTTTTATTGTGTCATGCGGGATTTTAGAAATCACTCAGTCGTAAATCATCGTTAGACTCTGAGGAATGTCAAGTGTTTCTCGAGAAAACAGGAGGTGACTTGACTGTAAAGGCGGGCTGAGCACTCATGAATGTGAGCCGTCCCATGCTGTCATTATCTGGAATTGCTGAGCAGGAGTCAAAGCGCACCGCACCGCACCGGGAGCGCACGGAAACTTATAAAGAATACAATTATTATTTTTTTAAAATCGACTCAGATTTAGCGTTTTGGATACATCTCATCCTTTTTTCTTTCTTTCTTTCTTTTTTTTTCGCACAAGGGCATGACGCATGCTGTTCTTCTGACTGATTTCACCTGAGGCTATAGAAGAGACCGCGAAATGGAGACGTTTACAATACACAACATGCTCATAAATTCAACTGACCTGAACAAGATTTTGTGCAGTTTTGGTATCAAGAATCTTTCGGAGTGCGAGAGCGAGACGAAACCCTCACCCGAACCAAAAGGTACTGTGGATTTATCCGCTCATTTATTATCATCAAAATCCTGTGGAACATCTTATCCTATAGTACATCATTTTATTTAATTATATGATGTTCATTTTTATTCCGAATGCGCCCGTTTGTTTGCCAAAAAAAGAACAACTGCTTTGGGCATTTTGTTTGCGTCAGTGCGCATTACGCATATGGATCAGGTCCTCCGTAAACCAGTGCAGCCTGCTGTATGTTGGTGGAGACATACATGCTGCCACTGTACAGTTGTTCTGTCAATGTCAAGTGAACAGGGCAGACATTATGCACTTGACTGCCACGGGAGTGAGAATTAAATTGGCACATCTCGATGGATACAACATGAGAAATCAAATCTAGGCTGATTATGAAGATACTCCATGAGATATAAAATATTATCTGCATGTTTTAGGAACATTTAACAGAGTAAAACCATGTGTCTCTTCACCACTGTGTCTCAGATATCAACGAGACAGTCCGGATCGTCCTCTACAGCCTCATCTTCCTCCTCAGCGTCCTGGCAAACAGCCTCATCGTCGCCGTCCTGGTGAGGAAACAAGCGCATGAGGACGGCACCAACCTCTTCTGCTGTCTCTGTCCTCAGCGACCTGATGGTCTCCCTGGTGTGCATCCCCTTCACCCTCATCCCTAACCTCATGAGGGACTTCATCTTCGGCACCGGATGTGCAAGCTGGTCATGTACTTCATGGGTTGAGAATAGAACTTTTATGACTTGTCTTGTGAAATGAATAGTAATGCTTTGTGACAAAACTTTGCCATGATGTTGAAAAACGATTAAAAATCTATAATTTTTAGACTTTAGGGCAAGAAATTTGCATGCATGCAAACAATAATTCAACTCTGTGTGCGTGCATGGAGAATTATTATATTTTCTTTATTACGCCGGTAATTGTATTACATGTCAGAGAGAGGATAATAGAAGCCATGTCCTGTGCAAGGTTCATTTCCCCGCTTGTTCAAACGCTCCCATGGGTTAATGAGCTTGAGCTTAAAAAACAGCCGAAGGAAACACCCTGTCACAAAGTGCAGATTTACCTGTGGCCGTGTTTTGCAGCAAACAGCTCTGTTGTTGTTGTTTTTTTCCCCCCTGCTGCTGTGGTGAGAAGTTGTGCTGCTGTTCCTGTTGCTTCTGCAGTGGACACGTCCATGAATCATAAAGGTCTTGGGCAAAAGATAGGTGACAAGAAAAAAATGTGTGTTATTACTTTGACCCTAAAGGCTGTTTTCACATTCATCTGCTGAGCGCTGAAAGATTCCCTCATTGCTTACTTTGAGCTCAAGATGTGTGTACAAATGATGTGCAAACATCCTCCAGCAGACCAATCTGTTATGCAACAATATTATATTTCCTTATATATATATATTTTTTTTTTTTTGTTGGCCCGCTTGAGATCAGCAGAAACACTACTGATACTGACATATCTTTAATGTTTTAAAGTTGATATAGTGAGCATGTTGGCAAACAGTTACTTATTTACACATGCAGCATGTTAAGGAGCAACATTATCTCATTGGAATGATTAGTGCTTGTGGCCACCTGGCGAATGTAATATTCACACGCTCTATTCACCAGCTCCCGGGGGAATATCGGCCTTTTAGCTGCTTTCTAGGTTCAGCAGATAGTTGCAACTAGTGCTGTGTGTTTGGCTGTTTGGAGTTTTCAAAAAGGTGGCAGACAGTATTCATAAACAAAGGAGCGCTGCAAGTTTTCACACTGTTTTCATGTTTTCCTTGAGAGAAAAGTAGATCAACAGCCCAATTGCGGCACAACAAATGAACAGTCTGTAGTTTAATGCTT
>JAFMOB010000335.1:22553-78449 GCA_018985215.1 Larimichthys polyactis
AGGTTGCAAGGTCCTTCTTTACAAATAGATGTTATTTTGTATGAAAGAAAATAAATAATGTTTTATATGTGAACAAAATGCTGTCGACTGGAAGGGCAGAGCGAGACAAAGACGCCTCTGAGCGACTGTTAAATAAGAATGTAAGGAGTCGGCGTAATCGGTGAAAGCAATTGGGACTTAAGTGGGAGCAGGTTTCTGTTTCAGCGTCAAGTGCACAACAACTATTCTTAAAACTTCGGAACAGAAATAAAAGGTTGGTCCGGGTTGACGCTATTGGAAAGATCAGCCAAAACAAACCAGCAGAGAGCCTGGAATGCACCGTTTGTGGTTCAATAAAGATCGAGAGGTTTCTGGACTGGAAAACAAACCCAGAATAAAAGAGGTTACAACAGTATTCTCGTCTGTCGCTGCTGGGACATCCGTTTGAAACATCTCCAGAAGATATACAGCATGTATATATGCATGTGTCGGGCTGCCGCACTGATATCGACTAAGATTTCCATACCGTCGTATCGATAACACGCCGTCGCAACATGATGTACCGTTCAATATGACACAAGGACCTTTCTCTGCGACGTTCTGTATCAATAAACGCCGTGATTGGTCGACATTATTGCAAATCGATAGGTACCACGCGCACATTAAGGACGATGAATGTGTGCGTGTGAGGGTGTGTGTCTGTGCTCTTACTTTGCTTCTAGTATCTTGTGGTCCACCTCATCCAGCGACGAACTGTGGGCTACGTGAAGAGTTCCAAACACGGAACTTCTTTTCTTTTTTATTTTCTCCGCCTGAGGTTCACAAACAAGACAAAATATGCATTTACAAAGTATTATTGTTCCCCAAAAGTTCTTCCATGTGACTCAGACAGACCCTTGAGCTTCTTCAACGGGCCACAAGGGACTCAAGACTAAAATTGAAACGTGGCCGACGTCCCATTAACTCATTAATCAATCTATGCTTCTTCTCGTCCGTCCCCTCTTGAAGGTTTCGACGTGAATCTGCAGCCGAAGTTAATCGAGTTTGAGGCTTCTGCCACATGCAAGTAACAAAAAACAAAAAATGGTGGAGTGCAATTAAAAAACAATTTGGCCACATCATTAAGAAAAACACATTTGTGGGAAGGAACCATCAATTATCTCAATCCTGCCGACTTACTGAGGTTTATTTGAGAGATTTGTGTTTTGCATCGAGCTTATATTTAACTGACAAATTTAAAAAAACGTATATCTCGCTTAAAAAAAACAATCCAATGGCTTGTTACTTTAGTAGTTGTTGGCTCCTACCAGTCAAAACCCAGGACCCAAAAGTCTCTCTTGTGTCGCTGTGGATATAGTTACCTCGTCTTTGGCGACGCACAGCTGAAACTCAGCGCTCTGTTCTTGATGTTGTAGTACTGGACCTCCACCTCGTGCGTGAGCTGGAGCCACTTCTGAAGAGCTTCGGGCACCGACCGCTCCGTCTGCATCTCCTTCTCCGCTCGCTTCAGAGCCTTTCGGACCTGAACGCCCAGGGGGGAAAAGTGATACATCAGGTTAAATTCACCGTCAAATATTTAAAAAAAACTTCCCCCACACGCCGTGAGATCATTGATCAAACACGTAAGCGAGGCTGAGTGCTCGTTAAACTCAGAATTTGTAAAAACGAGCCTTTGCGAATAGAGAACTCATTACCGAGAGAAACTCTTGATGTATTGGTGCTGTATTTTTATGTGAAGGGAAATGAGGAGCTCTTGTGCTTATGTAAAGGAGGACTTTTGTGGAGGAGATGAAAATTTAACATGAACTGCGAGGTGAATCTTTTCGTTTCGGGTGTTTCAGCAGCAGTAATAACTACATTTACATTCCTAAACAGTGGCGGCCTGACCTGTACTAACTCCTCCTCGGCGTATTTGAGTCGGCTGAGTTCGCATTCGGCGCCCTCTCGCAGCTCTCGAGCCTGTGAGCCTCCGTTTTGGCGCCGGTGATCTCGTCCCTCATCTTGCTCGAGGTTCTGCTTCTCCACGGCCACGGTCCGGTTCTCCTCCTGAGCCTTTTCAAGCCTGTGAGATGAGGAGAGTGTGTGGAATATTACGTCTCGGTCCAGATATTAATATAGATCCGAAGCATCTCCTTCTCTTACCGGCTCTGCAGGTCTAAGAGGCTTTGCTCGGCATTCTGCAGGCTCTCCAGATCCTTCATCATCTGGGAGATGTGCACCTTGCTGGACTTGTTCTGCACGTATGCAAACCAGCAGCCACCGACGCCAATCACTATGGAGACCATCAGGACAAAGTCTTTCATCCAGTTATGTTGTGGACCTGCAGAGGGAGGGACGAAGATGGGTGACTGTTTGCACGGACATGAAAGATGTTGAGGACTAAGGAGAATTTACTGCATACTTACGGAGAGGAGGGCCAACAGCACTGCGTCCAGCGCCTTTAGGTTTAGCTTTTGTTTATGCCGCGGGTCTAATATCTTTAGCTGCATCGTCATAAACGACGGTTCATTTGCCGCTAATCTGAAATATGGAGAAGGAAGGAAAAATCATTTCTGCACAGGCAGATTGGACAGTTAAGATTTGTCTGGTGCGTTTAAAACGTGTAACTTTACACATGTTATTGCATACAGTCAGGGTTTAACCTCACATAGTGATGGCACGTCAGGGAAGGTTAAAACATGAAGTTATGTGGGATTTTATGCACAATAACTACGCCGTGTGCAATCAGTTTTGCAGCTCCGGTTTGTTTGTGTTTCGATTTCATCTTTCTCGTAGGAGGCGCAGCTCAAACTTGACACAATCACACACATTCCAAAGCGAGGAAACGTCTGCTCTGTCGCTGAATTTGGAATACGGGTTGATGAAAAGTCAATTTTGGTAAAAACAAATTATAATAATAATTTAAAAGAAAATCAGTGATTGAATCACTTTTGAAGCTCCTTTCATTGAATTCTTTTGTAAACAGGCAACATAATGAGTATCACTGGAGTAGACGTGCTGTGAGTCAGTTAAAAGGTCTAATTATCAAGCATCTTCTTTATTTATGTCACTGAAGTGTTTTCACTCTTGGACTGTTAACATTTCAACATCTCTCTCTCCATTTTCTGTCAATATTCCAACTTGTGTGTGTCTTTTAGTGCCCTAAAAGCGGGGCGGCTGCAAACCCGCCGTCCCGAGGCGTCAAAACATTCAACTCCAGGGAGAAACAGGATGGATGGTCTGGATTCTGCCTGTCTTTGGGCCTGAGTCTAAAAATATCTAAAAGCACATATCAGTCAGAGCCTACCGAGAACTGCGGGCGTGATTTGTGTGCCTGCAGTTAGGGGGTGGGCCCAGTTTGACCTTTGTGACTCTCGTCGTATCCCACCATCTTAAAGGGCTCAGACAACATGGCAGCCTGTAGAAACCGTAGCCCCCCTCCCCCTTTTCGCTGTGACATCACTTCATGAGTCAGCGTCCATCAGCTCCCGTGGCGTAACATGAACCCCCTCGCCCCCCGCCTCACCCCTCTGTCTTACTCATGCCGTACATGCAGTTTGCAGCGGGTCACATTCCGCAAGTGTCCCAACGACGGCTCGGTTTCTTCTGTAACGCCCGGGGCGCTCGCATGACTTTGTTAACTACTTCGTTTTTTACAGTGCCGCAGCATTGGGAATGGGAATTCTGGGGTGTATTTCGGGTGCTTTTAAGAGACTAAACTGTCACGTTATGATTGACAACCAAAAAATCTGAACCTTGTAAAAGCCAAACAGGAAGAAGCATCAAGAAGACACTGTGGTGGATGAATCCACCTGTTTCAGTCTTTTTCCCCGTGTGTTGCTTTTAATGACCAGCAGTGGGCAGCATTAAACAGAGTAATGGAATCTAAACGTGCCTTTGGGTCTTGTAACAAAGACTTCAATAGTGTTACTGTTCATAAACATCTTAATCAGAGGCGAAGGCACGGACGGACTCACCGAGGTAAGGTGTTCCCCGTGACCCGGAAGTCCCTGAAGTTCTTCTCATACTGCGGCAGCTCCACCGACTCCTTCAGCCACTGCACCGAGTCCTCCGTGGTCCAGTTGTGGACTGGACGAGGAGAACAAGAAGTAAAAAGAACAAAAAGTTACTTTGCTGTCGAGCATTTACCTGACGCCTTTATCGGCAGGAGAGTAACAGAAGGTTGAGAATAAGCAGTGACGGAAGAAGTTTTTACTTTACAATACAAGTAAAAGTCAATTTTTTATCCAAAGTATCAAAGTATAATGAGAAAAAAGAGTTCGTTCATGTGTTCTGTTTGATAGATCAGTCCACTTGTTCCCAACATACAGTCTCCAAAGGGTCGTGAGATACATATGAAATGTCTGTGTGATGATTCATTGACAGAAAAGAAGTTCTGCTACTAAAATGTACTTTAATTTAACTTTAAACTTTGAGTTTGGGATCTTCTTGGGAACCCTGCAGATATGTATATAAAGAAATTGAGGAGTGATGAGCAAATATCTCAACTCTCCCGAAGCCTGCAGGTGAGTGCTTCTGCTGCTGCTGCTGGTGGTGCGTGTTTGGATTGATGATTGTAGGAGTGTGAGGCATGTCACGTGTCAACGCAGCGCGACTCCAGTTTTCTGCTTGAACCAGTTCACTCCAATTAAACTGAACTTTTATATTTCTTTTTATTAGATATAGTCTTTAAAAGAAATGTAACTGGAGCGTCTAACAACACGAGAACTATTAGTTTAACCCACAACACTGGATTGTATTTTACAAGTTGGTATATTTGTCACTTTTACTCACACAATCCTATTTTTCATACATTTATATAGAGCAGTTTATTATATTTATACGGCATGTTTATATTTATTCATACAGCGATACGTCTTCAACACTCAATGCACAATCCTCACTTTTATAGTACATTTATAAATATTTATTACATAGTGATACTTTACAGTACAAATCAAACTTTCTCATATTTATAAAGTGTTATTTTTTATTTATATTTCATCTTATTTACATTATGTCTAGTAACTAGTTAATGCTGAGCTGATGTTTTCTTGTAACTTATGGTGGAAGGAAACATTCCTCTCCGAGGAGCGATTAAAGATGATAAAAACCTGATGTAAAAAATACACAATGTGTATTATTTATAGGAAAAACATTAAATGTTAAATGGTTGTAACATCGAAGCCAAGAGCTGCAGCAGCATGTTTATTTTCTGCAGAGAGTGCGTGTTTATTTCAAGTGTCGGTGATGCATGACTGCATGTCGAGAACTTGTTTGACAACCACTTCGCTCCGCACATATTTTCAGAGTCACAAACAAACACCGGCACGAACGTGCTGAGGAAGACGCGCCTGGGCGGGTGGTTCATGATAGACCAGAGATGTCGAGGATTTATTACAATAGTGTTAAATCAAATTTAGAGGGAAGGTCTGCGTCGTGATCGCTCGCCCTTGACCTGCCTAATAATCCTCATGATCCAGTTCCTTCGAGTCTCTTTACTTTTACACTTTTACATCATTACACATCTGCAGAGAAGATAACAGCTCGTTCTGGGTCAACATTCCCGTCGTTGTTCCGTCTCTGCGCTTGAAGCGTCGACCTCGCCGAAGTCTGTTTGACTTTTTAGACAATTAGTGAGTCACTTAAGCTGCGTTAGTAGGATTCTGCCAAAGGTAAAGTCAACTGTGTCAAGTGTTAACATTGTGATGAATGTTTCACCTGTGTCACTGGAGTCGCTGTATTTATCTAGTTAAGCCTGTCAATTAAACTTGACATGCAGCCTGAGGACAATCCATGGGACATGCTTCTTTTTAGTTTATCTAGCCCTACCACCATTTAGGCTCTACTAATATGCAATATAAATAAAGTTATTCTGTTTGGATGTGGCACCCTGTGCGTGTTTCCCAGCGGCAAAGTCTAAAGATGACGGTTAGTCAACTATACAAAGACGGGATTTCATATTTTAGGGGGCTGTCACCAAAACCTGATGTTTCTGATGTTTTTAAGCTATAACTGCAGCAACACTCTTCTCCCTACTTGATCAGACTGACTTAAATAAACGTAGACATGTTGTGTTTCGGTGACTTTTTGGAGCATTTACCTTCGGAGTTCTTCCAGCCCTTCCACAGCTCCTCCACAGTGATGTGCTGGTCTTCGCGGTGCAGATTGCTGTGTTTGTTGGTTTGCTGCTGCTTCATGTCTTCTATTATAAACTATAAAGTAAAGAGAGACAGAGCTGAGGCATTACAAAACATAAACTAGTGTTGGTTTATGAGTATATAGTGTTTTTCTTTGTACAGTCGACTGGCTCGTGTGTGTGTGTGTGTGTGTGTGTGTGTGTGTGTGTGTGTGTGTGTGTGTGTGTGTGTGTGTGTGTGTGTGTGTGTGTGTGTGTGTGTGTGTGTGTGTGTGTGTGTCAGAGAAAGCTGGCTTTGCCTTAAAGTCTGGCTTTGGATCACACACACACACACACACACACACTTTCTTTTCGCTCTACTTTCTTCCTTTTAGGGACTTTGAAAAGAGAATGAGACCAACCACTTTCACCTGTGTGTGTGTGTGCATGTGTGTGTGTGTGTGCATGTGTGTGTGTGTGTGCATGTGTGTGTGTGTTTTCAGTTTCCGGCTCTCCTCCTTTGGTAGCTCAGGACTAAAAAGGCCCCTGCAGAGAAAGCCTGCACCAAAGAAACTCACCAAAGAAACTCACCAAAGAAACTCACCAAAGAACGGCCTGGAACACCAGCAGAATTAAAAACAACAAGGAAGCAGGCCAGGGCTGATAACTACACACCACCAAACATTCATCTTGCATGTGTGTGTGTGTGTGTGTGTGTGTGTATACCTCCTGTCTAATTCATACAATCTGCTTTAGATGGATAATTAGCCTTTGATATCATCGCACTGAAACTCTGATGGATGATCGCCTCAGCTACTGCAAAGTTAACAATGTTTTCTTATGCGAAATGTCGAGGATTAGCTGAGTACACACCTCAGGCGTCGACTTAAGGAGAGTAGTAGTAGTAGTTTGTGTAGGTTTTGGCATTAAAAATTATTTTACTACTCAGTCAGTCAACACGTTCAAACACACAGAGTAGTTTTAATCATTAGTTTTAATCATTAGTTTTAATCATTAGTTATATATATATATATATAATTCTGTACAAACTAAAAAAATGAAATTAGAGAAGTGCTTCAAAGTGAGCTAGGTGAGCTTTTTCCACCTTTTAATGCTGAGCCAACGGCTCCAGCTCCTTAACGCTGGAGCCAGGAAGCAACGAGAGTCTCTGCAAGACAGGAAATAAACATATTTCCTATAAATAAATAAATAAATAAATAACTATTCCTTAAATTCACAACCTCGGATCTGGACATGCTGCACAAATTATTGGTGCAACAAACTTCCTAAAGAGCTACCTGTGTATAAAACCTACCCGAAGCTTGTTTGTTTATGCTCATAAATAAGATATGCTGAAGTTGCATGCAACACTCCAATAAATATGTGAAGTATGCAGTGTAATCTGTCATGAAACAGGAAGTTCTGCAGCTAGAGGCTGTTACTTGAGGCTTAGCTGGTAGAGTCGCTAGTAAAGAGACATAAGTGGAAGTGAAAATTCACAGAGGAATTAAAAGTTCCTGTGTCTTCAGCCTCAGAGTGAGAATCGGCGAAGCGCTTTAGATGTTCATGTCAGCCAGCGAACAAAAAGGCGTTCCTGCTGTTAGAGGAGAAAACTCACCGACAACACAGAGACCACAGTACAAATGGAACGTTGCTGCAGCAGTGGAGGGCGTTGTGTGTCGTTTCACGCCGTTAAATAAATCACTTTTTTGCAGATCAATGAGTTTCACGTCTGACTTGATCACAAAAAGAAGAAAAAAGAACACACCCAGATTCCAGCACAGTTTGAAAGATGTCATGTGGCTGAAGACTGAACTTATCTTCGATGCTTGACTGCACCAAATCCCTTTGGAATAAGATCTTAAAGCATCCACAGACACACCTCGAACACAATGTAGACATATCGGGCTGTCATTTCTAAAAATCCAATCGATAGAAGCTGTGAACTTGACATTGAATACATAATGACAGTCTGCCTGCAACAAATGTTTCCAGCACTGAACGCATTTTCTTCTGTCACGGAAAAAAAAAAATAAAAAAAACATCTTCCTCTATGATCAAGAAATTGTCTGAAATTGTCGTCTGTGAGATTCACTTCTGGCGTACGCACTCACTCACACACTGTATATTCTAATGACACCTTGAAAGAGATGTGAAGGGACGGTACTTAAGTTGTCAGAGCGAAGAAAAAATCAAGTGTCTCTTACATTGAAGGAATCACTGGCGCTGAAGAGCGGTAATGGACATCGTAAAAAAAAGGGTGAAAATGTATGTGTCAGTATGAATCGTGCCTGGAATATATATTGGGGGAAAAAGTAGATGACGCTCATATTCCGAGATCTCTTCGCTCAGTCGGATGAATCTGAAACTTCAGCCTGTGGTTTGAGGGTGCGCCAGACAAACCAAGTGTTTTTTTTATCAGCAGTCCAATTCAACCTTCACTCACAAACCTGGTGTGTGACGTGGGAAATTACTAAACACACATACAACCTCATAGAAAGATAGGCCACGGCGCAATTCATACATACAAGAACCCGGATACACAACTGTGATTCTTTCCTTGTTTTTTTTACTCCGGAGATATAACCTGTAAGCAAGGCCGACATGTATTTCTTCTTTATTTCGTATGTTTTCTTAATCTGAAATCAGTTTCTTGTCAAATCCAAAACGTTTTAGACCGAATTCAAATTGTTTCTTTGGGTGCGAGTCAATTCCCATGTGATTTGTGAATAAAATGTGTAGTTTTTACATCTGAAAAGTTAATTTTAGATGTTAAGTTAAGAAGTAGAGAGTGTGAAAAGTTTGACATTGAATAATTAAAATTCAAAAAAAGACACCACCAAAGTTATCACAATTCATCCTGAGGGGGGCCTGAATGTGTTTCATGCCAATCCATCACTGTAACAAACCATCCGGCTCAAAACATAAGAGGAAAAAGTCACTATGGTTCATCCTCTGAGGATCATGAATGTCATGAATCATCAAAAGGTTTGATTTGACCAAATTGTGAATGAATGAATGAAAATAAGTGACCTTTGACCTGCTGATGCTGCCAAACAAAAAACTGAAAATCATCACCAATGTCATTGGGATTCATCTTCTGGGAACAATGAATATCTGTATCACACTTCAGGGCGAGTCATCCGTAGTTGTTGTGATATTTTAGCTTGAAACAATCGACCAACTTTGACATTCTTAGAGTGATGCAGCTGGCATAAAAGATTCAGTAGACTGAGATTAATGTATTCCTGTTGATCTTAAGTAATCTGTAGTAGCCCCTCTTTAGTTGTTGTTGTGTTCACCTATGTTAAGGTTTCTCCTGGGTCCCCAGCTGGGTCTGAAAAGCTCTTTCAGCACAACAAAACACTAACTTTGTCGAGTTTCTTTTTTTCCTTTCACCTTCCATTCACACAATACAAATGCAAATGAGTTTTCTCGCTGACGTAAAGCCAGGAACCAACCAAAGGAACCACATGTCTGCTGAGTCACCGGAGGGACCAAGATGCAATGTTAGTCCAAACAAATGTCCTGCCTTTAAAGCCTTTAATGCTCGTTGTACTTTATGAGAAATGAAGTCCTGCTGGCGAGGATACAACCTTCAAGGACATTTGCCAGTTGAGCAAGAACAGAAAAACGCCTGACAAATGAATGGACAGATTGGGAATCTCTTTATATTCACAAAAGAAACTTAAGTTTGTGAATTATTTCAACTGTCTTCATTTTAATCTCACATAGTAAGAGCATTTTTTTTAAAAACTCGTCTTAAGTTAACCTTAAAAAGTGTCATTATCGTGCAGACCCTCAGTTTTCTTGTTTGAAATCTAACACCTGACCACTTCATTAAAAGTCATACTGTGTAATAGGTACAAATAATAAGTAGTGGATGAAGTACTCAGATATTTTACTTAAGCAAAAGAAGCAATATTATTAGCATATCCAGACTAAAAGTAAAATTATGCAGAACGGCCTGCTTCAGAGTAATATAACGATATGACTGTATTATAATTAGTGATGCATTAACATGTGAAGATCTAAAACTGCAAAGCAACGAGTAACTAAAGCTGCAGGAGTACAAGACTGACTTCCAAAATGTAGTGAAATAGAAGTATAAAACGGAAATACTCGAGTAAAGACTGTACTTCACTGCAGTATTAAAGTATTAAGAGTCAATGTACGTTGTTCAAGTGCCGCTGTCTTATAAAACTAATGAGATGGCAGCACTATTTGCGGCCAGACCAGTGCAGCAGCTTTGCATATGGTCAAAGGCAGCTGTGTGATGTTTTATGGACTCCTATAAAATATGTGGTGAGCCGCACGTATAAAGATAGGTCTTTGTGTGGGAGACTTACAGCTTCTGTGGTTGAGATAGTGTGATAGCGGTGATAATTACGGCCTACTGAAATGTCAAAGGAGAAGGAACAAACACAAACAAACAACAAATATACTGGTCTTATTATACGATAGTAAAACAAAAAGTGTGGGACTCTGTGTAAACGTGACGAAGGGATAAAGAACCTCGACTCTGTCTGAGCAGCAACAGTCAGTCCTGAAAGGACAATAATACATATTCTATACGAGGCCCTAGCACACACAGGCTATGACACATCATCAGACACAGGCAGCAGAAAACAAAGACATATCTGTTCCCATCAGATTCCAGTTTGGGTGGAAGCTGGCTCGAGTTCGAGACTCGCCCCATGAGCCTCTGCTCTCTCCTTCACCCCCTGATATCTGCTGTATCAGCCCATCCGTCCACATCTGCTCATCTAATCTGCTAAAAGTTATTACATCCATCGCTTATCTATCATCACGAACCAGAAATTAATTATTTTCTAACTCAACAGCAAATCTCGACATTAATCAAACCTGTGAGTAATGTGATACCGCAGGGGGAGGATTATAGATTGATTAATTGTTATTATTATTGTTATCTGTTATAAGTTTGGGACAAAAAAAAAGTTTGCTGCGCTAAGATGTGATTTATGAAAAGCGTGAACTACTTGGAGCACGGCTGATTCATCACACATGACAGGTGGGCAGTCTTGATCCTGAAACCATCTCGTGCTTTTTTGAAATTTCCCTGAAAGTTCGGTGAGGCTGTTAATTTGCACAAGATCAAAGTGTCTTTGCATAACAACGTCCTAAGATATTTCTAAGACACTTGAAACTACGTGTCCATGTAACATAGTGACGTAGTACGAGATATGAATGTCTATTCCTGGCTAATGCTCAACAAATGAGTTAACTCGCCTGACTCAGTTGAAGTACTTTATCACATTGATGCTCGATCTTCTGGAAACTCATACCGAGGGTTGTATTTAAAAAAATAGTTACACATTCACATTTTGGGTGCTTTCTTGCCGAGACATAGCCTAAAGATTGATACCACCCTCGAGTCTAGCCTAGCTCTGTCCAAAGTTTAAAAATACACCTGCTGGTACTTTAAACAGAAATGTAAATCCATCGACCTAACCTCTGGTTATCAAAAAGATTTCAGTTCTACCGAGATTGTTCGACTTTAGAGATGTTTGGAAAGAGACAAACTGCATCTGGTCTTTATGCTACACTAATCACCTCCCAACTCAAGCTTCACACATCACCTTATCTTGGAGAGAGAGCGACTGAACACATTTCCCATCGCAGTTTCCGAGATATCACTAGGTTTCAGAGAGAAAGTGTGTTTTCAAGACAAGCCTTTGATGCACAAGTTCTACATCTCTATTCAAAGCTGTAAGAGGTCGTAAATAAAATCTCTCTATCGAATGTTCCCTCTTGAACATTCCCAGACAAGTAAACAAACTTCCTGAGGTTTCTCCTTTCTATAGATACAACCTAGACGTGACATGAGCCTTCTACAGTTTCTTCTGTTTATACCCGCCTAAACCCAAGTCATACTGTATTCTTGCACGGATGTAGAACTCGCATGCAAACCTAATTTTTCCACCGAGTTGTCATGCATCGCCTGTCAAGAACTAATAAAGTCCACACAGTAGCAGCACCGTCGGCCCCCCCTGCCGCGACGTGGCTTGATGGGTTCTTGCAATTTCAAAGTGATGCAACGCGATCCAACCGAGTGACTCGTTGGCAGACGGGGTAAGCTTGTAGCCGAACACCCTGAGAAGACGACGTGCACCTGCCGTGCCCAGCGACCGTGGTCAGCAACAGACCCCCATACGTCGTTCAAAACACCCCGACGACGCCCCGACTCGCAGAGTTATCAGAGACGGGATCGTGTTTCACAGGATTACAGCTGGATTTGATTCCTAATAAAATTCTTCCCCCAGTAGTCAAATTACAGATGCTGTTGGAAGACTGCACAAAAAGTGATTACTTTTGATTTTGAGACTATAAATACACATCGTCAAGAGGTCCTCAGGGGTAGAAAATGACTGGGAGATTTCTGGAAACAGATTATTAATACACATAATATCGCATTGTACGACTACAAAACTGCCAAAATCAACCTTTTCCCCTCATCACGGCAACTCATTTTGACAAATATGTTTCCGTTCGCTTCACTAGATAGCTATTTGTGTCCTGCGGCGACTCTCAACTCTCAAACATCAACTTTAAAAGCAGCCGGAGAGCCTTTAATGTTCGACATCCTGCCTGATAAATCAGACATCACAGAAATACTTGGCTTCACTACTTCCGTGTTTGCTCGTCTCGCCTCACCAATCTCCGAGTGTCGGTGCATGGAAGCAGGCACGTTGATGGTTGCAGAGGTGTTTTATAGTGCTCTGGATCATTTTGCTGTGGTGACCAATGCAACTCATGTCAATGACATTTGTGTGCAACTGTGAAACATTGGTAGGCGTTAATATGAGTGAGGGTTAATTTCCCTGTAACCCAGCAACACTGATTGTTGTTAAGTTACGGAGGATTTATAAGGGCAAAACACATTTTCAGTTTCAGCGCTACCTGGTAACTCACAAGTAACTGATAAGGCAACTTTTACCCAGTGAGTCAACAGTTAAGACGATGACTAAGAGGGCCATGATGGCGCGACATGCCAATGTCTGGTTCATGCATTGCCTTGAAAACAGACACGGCAACTGATCTGCAATCAAAATACCATAAATGAGCGTGAAACGACTTAGTTTGCAGCCAAAGTTAGTGACTCGCGAGGTCACTACTTGACTGTGACACGAAGCATATAGCATGCGAGTCTCAAGACTGCCTGAACAAAGAGAAACTGAATTTGTTTTCTTTGCTGCCTCGGATCAGGCAACAAGAGAAAACAGGAACCCGAGAGTCACGAACGTAGAAGTGATCACAGTATGATGCGGTGAAATAAGACACTCGACCTTTTTACGACTGCTACCTAATGTTAAATGGTCTGGTGTGTAAAATTTAGGGGCTCTATTTAGAGAATAACGGGCTTCGGCATGTTGAACCACCATGTTTCGACTGTAGAAACACGACAGACGAAATAAACACTTGCTTACATGCGGCTTTTCGGCCACCGTAGCTTTTTCCAACTACACCACTAGATGGCACTAAATCCCACACACTTCACCTTTAACCTGCCGTTTATTTTCTTGATTATTCTAAACACATTTTCCACAATCACAACAGTTTGCCATTATAAAAGGGTTAGGAAAACACCCAATGTGTACAGTCAGAAAAAACACCATCCATCCATCAAAAGCTGCCTTTAGAGACATTCTTTCGTAAACTTTGTGCAAAATATTATCTATCTATCTATCTATCTATCTATCTATCTATCTATCTATCTATCTATCTATCTATCTATCTATCTATCTATCTATCTATCTATCTATCTATCTATCTATCTATCTATCTATCTATCTATCTAAATCATTCCCTTTCTGGCTCAAACAGTCAGACATAAGCTAAAATCCATGTGTCATTGCCACCGTATATCATCTCTCATGTCATATTTACCAGCACCATGACAATCTCTGAAATGCATGTCATGAAAAACTGGATATCCCGATCCACGGCTATAACATTACAGACATGAGCATCTTCTCGTCTTAGTCATCCTCTTAAATTTGGGGATAAACGTGTGTGTGTGTCTGTATGTGTGTGTGTGAGGAGTAGGAGGTAATAAGAGAAGGAAAAGATCTTTGTTGGATGAGTGTAAGGTTTCAGCCAGGTGGCAGAGGGACGACAAAGTCTCATCCCGACCCCACACTCGTCACGCTTCCTCATGACTGCATCACTGCTCTCGACACATCGCTGCCAGGAAAAGACTGACATTGTTGACAGGCAGTTATACAGTGTCCAAAGTGACTTTTTGAGCCTATTTAGTCCATTTTAACCCACTTTGACCATTCAGTGCCTCGCTTTATGTAATTTCTGAATTACTATAAATTGAGCTACAGATGTTCTCACAACCTGGAACATACGTTACTGCTTCCTCTTCTTTCCTGAACTCTCTTCGGAGGTCATTTTTCTGCGTGTTGTCAAGTAAAACTTCATAATCCCATAATGAAGTCCAAGAGCTCAGATCATCTGTCCGCTTTTGTTCCTGCATTTCTAAAACGTTCACCTGATACTCTTGGTCATAGCGATACTTCATCAGCTGGCAAGGTGCGCTGTAAAATTTAATTAACTTTCAATGCAAGGATGATTCCTTTAGGGGTTGGAGCAATGCAAGACAGAACCACTGACAGCATTATATGACTAATTCATGATATTTTTAAAGAGTGTTACACTCAGTTGACATCGTGTTTTACCCCTGAAAGTGTTGAAGTTAATGCCAGTTGGCGTTTATTTGGAGAAATTTGCATAAAGATCCTGAATTTGCAGTGTACTCTAGCTGCAAGAGTGTGATCCTCCCAGATGAAGGACGGAAGTCTTCTCACTTAACATCACTTAACATGATCGTGTAAACCCACTTGTTTCGGGCCCTGGGTTCCCGATCACATGACAGCCTCTTTCTTTCATAAAACTCACTGATATGCAGTCACTAATTCGGTGAAAGGAGCATCCATCATGCGATGAAACCCTTCTCTGCCCGCCACCGGAGCCCAGCGAAGAAGAAGCTTGGAAATCCTCAGTAATGAGCAGCGGCCAAAAACAACTTTCTCCGGGAAAAAAACAGACACGACTCGCCGCTGTTATAAAGACAAAGGGCGAAAATGGGGCAAGGGGCAATGTGTAACACACTCCTATACAGTGCAGCGCTTACAGGTATCGGTGATACATGCATGGATACACATTGCCTTAATGTGGGCTGGGGGCCAGTTCTAACACCGAGTCTTTAGACGGGACGAATACAGCATACAGGTCTTTAAGGAGAGGCCAGCGCAGGGCTGAGGGGTATAACCGTTTCTCATACCGGCACTTCTCAGCCAGTTAAAAATGACTCTTGCCAACACACACACGCACACACACACACACACGGACAGAATGTGACCATGGTCCCGAGTGGTTTCTCTTGAACGTAAGAGGTTGTTGATTACCAAGAGACGGAGAAGGCATGGGAGGTCAGAGGGCTCTCAGATGTCAGCTCTAGTCACTCATAGAAGGCACTCCCTCCAGTCTCCAGACCCAACACACACACACACACACACACACGCATGCACCTGCACAGGTAGCAAAGAGTTTGCATGCGTAACTTCCAACATTTTGCTTCAAATAGTAAAAAATGTAAAACCACTCAGGATCGTGTGTGTGTGTGTGTGTTTCTGATGATGTGTGACTATGTTAGACGTGTTTGGCTCTTCCCTCCGGTGACTAACTGCTTAATATTAAAAAAATGATTTGACTATTAGCATAGCTACAACCTCTGACCCGCTGCCACAAGCTGTTAGCTTTGAAAACTCAATATTTACTTTAATGCGGGCGATCGGCTTCCAGAGCTGACAGGCGACTATTCTTGTGTCAACACTCGAAAACATTTACAAGAAGTTTGGTTTAGTTAACTCAGTGATCTGCCGGATAGATCGTGGATTTTTGCTGAGATAGTACAAGACAGACTATGATAGTGTTCAAATATCCAAATATTTTTGCTTCAAATGAAGAAATGTTAACTTGTGACACCGTTTATGGGCTTTATGTGTGCATGAGTTGTTGTGCAGTTCAACCCCAGTTCATTTACCGTCCTATCAGAGGTGTTAATAACTCTGTGAAACTAGATATAACTTTGCGTGACAGAAATGTTGTCCGGTGACCACCTCTCCCCGTCACACGGTCCTGACCCGGGGTTAGAAACCGCTACTGAAGGTCACAGATGTTCACACTGCTGCCTTGTTTTGTGCCCTAAAGCAACGTGCTTAACCTGAATCTCACCTCCACACTCTCGTTGACCTCTATTCCCCCATCGTTGTCGTCATCCAGCTGTTTGTGGATGTGCCGCAGCGCCTCCAGACTGAAGCGGTCTGCCTCGCCTATGCATGGCGGCATCACTATGAGACAAGGATCTAGGGGAGGGGAGAGCAGAAAAGAAAAATCAGGTCAAAGATGAAGGGTCATGCAGCAGTGTAAAGATGTTTACACAGTGATCGAGCAAACAGATTAGTAATTAGCATACGTCCTTTTTTAGTTACAGCAGTATATACGCTTGTGCGTGAAGGTTGCATCTGCATAGTTTGTAGAAGCCAGTTTAGAATGAGCTGGAGCACAGATGGCACAGATGTTAATTCAAAGTACCATGACTTTCCGAGGTATTGTTGCCATGCGACTCAAAAGAAACTGATATGGGAAATTCATATGAGATGGCACGTGCTGCAAAATCGCATTCCAGACAAGACTGTGAGACTAAAACATGACCCGTCTATTGTAGTGACAGGAAGCTGTTGTTCGCAGGGTTGGTTTTGTAGTGTAAATATATTTGATGACTAAAGAAATTTTTTTTGGCCTTTTATGATGGGACAGCTGAAGATAGACAGGAAGCAGGGGGCAGTGACACGCAGTAAATGGCCGTCCGATGCGGGATTCGAACCGGGGCCAGCTGCAGCAAGGACTATAGCCTCCACACACGGGGCGGCCGCTTAACTCACTACGCTACCGACCGCCCCAAAAATCACGCTTTTTATCTTCAAGGTACACTGACATGGTAACGCAACGGTCAGTCGAATCATCTACAACTATTTTGATACATTTGTTCCATCAGTGAGGCCAAACTCGGTGGTTCCAGGCTTTGAAATGTGAGAATTTGCTGCTTTTGAATAACTATCTTTGGATTTTGGGTGTCTAATGACATTACCTTGGACTGTAGGGCATTGCAAAGGAGGTTTTTCATGTTTTTTACAGATGAAATTATGATGAATGATGAAAATAATCCTTGGCAACAGCCCTAGTTTAACTCTAACTTCAGTTATATTTTATGCTTCTAGAGTTATAGCTTAGAAAACAGCTTTACGTGATTGTAAACAGGTGACACATGCTTAGGCTGGTCATAGCTGTGGTTTAAAAGCAATGGATATTCAGATGTCAGGGTACCTAACACAATATTTGTTTTCTTTTTCCCTCCTGTCTGCACATCTTAAGGGCAGTCCGTGCTAATGTGACTCCACCCAGCTCCAAGCGGGTGATCACACCTGCCCTCCAGGCATTTATTAAAATACACGCCACTTCCTCGTGTGATTTGGAGCAAGGACAAGTTCAGAAAGCGCTCAGTGATCCCGCTGGGCCACTCTCTGGTGTGCTGTTGTCATTCCCGCAGTGTCCCCAGGCATCCCGCCCACTTGTTTTTATTCAGTCCCCCACCCGTCCCACTAGGGAAATGAGCCCATTACTTCCAGACTTCCAAACGATGGACAGTTTGAGCTGGCCGGGTGCCAAACTGTCTCAGTGGAGCCACAAAACACACACACAGACACACACACCACACACACCACACACACATACACACATAAACAGTAGCTCGTACACAAATACAAACTGCAGATACATCCAAGCTCAAAACCACACAAGGTTTTTAGTCACAAACACTCCATAAACTGGAGACAAAATGTCAGAAACAATCTTTTAAACCTTTATAACCGTTTTTTTTTAAATGTCAATCCAAGTAGAGCGCCCAGGGCCAAGCCCAACAAATAATGATGCTGCCTGTTTGGCAACAGCTTCAGACCAAACATAAAGCCACAACGCAGACACAACAACACCCAAACAAGCTCGACAAGAACTACAGAAGGGCCACCAGAAAACTCAAAAAACGAGAGACGGTAAGAAATGTCATGCCATTCTTTGTGGATATCACAAAATACAACAAAGTAACTTCACTTGCTTTGCTACATACAAGAAAACCAGCATTTCAAAAACTCTCTAATTAAAATAATCTTTGTTAGTCTGAAAAGCTAAAATTAACTTTTTTTACTTAAACCAACCCGACTGTTAAAACTCGTTTCCAATCTTTATGCTAAGCTAAGCTAATTTCAGTTATTTCTGGCTCCATATTCAACGCATAGTTAAGTATAACAAGTGAGGTATCAATCTTCTCAGCTGACTCTCTGCGAGAAAGCCAATAAGCTCATATCCCAAAATATCATACTATGTTTTGATAAACACGTGATAAAGTGCATTCACTACTCTTGAATACTGCAAATAACTGTTTTTTTAAGCATGTACAGTAAAGAGTATAGACCACCTTATGGCATTGGCTGAAGCTTTTTGATGTGGGATCCATTCACTGAAACAAGACTTGTTAGTTATAGAGTTGCCACTTGGCAACCCACGGGAGAAGCATTTGATTGGACATGTGCCCGGGCTAAGTTTGAACCCAGCATTGGCAAAGATCTGCAACAGGACCGAACCACAGGACGATACAGTACCGGGGGGGGGGGGGGGGGGGTTTAGGGGTAGCACAGCGATCATTTGTTTTTGTGTAAACGGATACAGCAGGTTGGCTGACACGGGTGAAACCGGAGGGGCTTTGAAATCACCTGTTAACATGATGTTGTGGTGGCACCGAGCACAATGTTCAACTTGTGTTTTGACTTAGCTGCTGCAATTTGCTTCCTGGTACGACAACACAGTGTGCACCAAACTGTCTGGAGTACAAGCGCACGTAAAAATAGTTCCTCTGAACACCGTGCACTCAAATAGAGTGACAAAAACACTTCCCTCTTGAATATGTGTATCGATAGGTGACGACATAATAAGGCTGTTTTGGGATCAGCCTTATTCCGGCAGCGTGTGTCTGCCTCCAGTTTAAAAAGACGCTCGAGAACGGGTTACATAAGGCATTTGCTTAGCTCGCCAGTGCAGTTTACATAGCCCGTTGTTTGCATAGGATGCATATCTATTTGGATGTTTAAACAGGCTGAAAACTCAAATACTTTACTTGTGCTTTACATACACACACAAACACAGAGGGCCGCACATCCTATTGTGAATCCCTGTCGAACTTTAAATCTTTTGTTCCCGCAGAGACATCAGAAGATACTTTTACACTTCTATGATGTTGATGTTGTCATTTCCTTCTCTGCCGGTGGCCTAATTCTGTTCTGCACTTCATGAAACTTATCTTCTGAAGCTCATAATTTCGAAGATGAAACAAACACTTCTGTCATTCGCTGACAGTATTTAGTTTGGGCCACCTAGTGCGCAATTCAGAAATATGACAGCGCGAGCCTTTCCTTCCCTGGTGTCCTACTTTTGTGTATGTTTTGGGACAGTTTCGAGGACTTAAATGAGGAACCGTGTTAGAGGAAGTGGCCCTTCGCTGACCCCGAGCGTTCCGGGGGGACGCCAGGAAATCAAAAGAGAGAGACGGGGAGAAGCAGTCCCAAAAGATGACAAAATTGGAAAGCGCTGGGTTATTTTTAAGCCGTCAGGCTCCCGGTTGTCAGGATGTAAAAGCCCAACAATGGCAGAGGTCTCCCTTGTTTGAACGCACGCACGCGGCAGGCGAGCAGTCACACGGTAATTCACTTTGCCATAATTTCACGAATGTGTGCGAGCTGTCATGAAGGGCGGCAGGTTTGGTTCAAAAGAATGGGATAACAAAAGCATTTAGCTGTCAGCTGCTTGTTTTGAAGGTTTTTTTTTTGTGTGCACAATATATGCATGTCATTAAGAAGGTTCCATCTTTATTCTCACAGAAAGCTGTTAAGTAGGTGACAGGAGACGCAGACGGGCGGAGGGGTCTGGTGTCTCATGTGTTTACGGTGATTTTTTTTTGAGGGGACTTCCTTGAACCTGATCCCTTGAGACATCCGGACATCATGTTTATAAGATTGAACAGATGGAGCAGGCCCAGCTCCCTAACCCCTCTTCTTGGGATGTTTGCTGGAAGATGTCATTGTCGAAGATTTGAACAGACCAAAGTGTCACACAAACACTTTACTCACGCAGGTTTGATCTGGCAATGCGACAGAAGTGACAGCAAAGGATGAAAAATTAGTTTTTCTACATCCTCATCAGCGGAATGACAGGATATTTATTTATTCTATTTATGCAATTGGTCCATAAAAGAACACAAACATAGAGTACTATATTATATTTCAATTCCACGTACACACCTTTAAAAATAGTTGCTGAAAAGACTTTGAATGATATATTACTAAAATGTGGAGTTAGAGGTTCAAACAGTTTTTCACCAGTTTTCAGTCCAGGATTTTGTGGGCGGTCCTTAAAGGGTGGCTCGATGACACGCTGAGGCCACCCTGAGCATACCCCTGCACCCCTAGCAGAGAGATAGAGATTAATTCATCTCGATCAGAGTGTTTCAAAGTTAGTCATGTCATTTTCTGAACTCATCTGACACGTTTCAGTCGCTTCATAACGGCTGCTTGACTGCTCCCATGAGTGGGCGTGGCCTCAGCATTTTTACCTGATTTTGACTTGTCAATTTTTAATCATTCAGATTTGGCTGGGTGGTTAATAACATTTTCTTCTTTGGTCTGACAAACTCAGAACACATTTTAACTTTAATCCACAGCTGTAAATAGTTCCCAACAAAAGCAATATCTACTACGGCTTGAGCAACATTTGCAAAACACTGCAGTGCCCGGTTGTCTCAGTCTTATAAACAAATAAAACTATATATGTGTGACCCATATGTGACCGAACAGTCATTTCTCTTACACAAGAAATACACTGTTTTCCACCATAAAAGATTAAAAATGTTATAATTTATGAAGACAAACTAGAATTTGAATCTAAACATGTGTACATAGAGGCTCCATGTCAGCCCCCCTGCAGCTTACAGAGTGAACTCTCCCCCTGGGAGGCCATGGGCGCACATGCCTTCTCACCCCCCAACCCTCACTTCAAACCCGATCTCGGACGAGAAGCCAGATCCAGTGTAAGAGTATCCCTGCGGTGGGAGGGGGGGCAGGTGGGTGTGTGGGCAAAGGCGACGGGAATTAAGACAGAAGGATATGATGGGCTTGACATGCGACTCCGGGGAGCCAGAGGAGGCCTGAAGTGGCTTCTTCTTACCCGCAAACTGCTCGAGATTTCTCTGTCGCCCTCAGCTATTTCCTGCTCACACACACACAGACACACACATTGTCTCCTATCTCTTAAGACGCACACCTTTGCGCACACATACATTCATATGCGATCTCAGGTTTCTGACGTGGTGCTCGGATGGCGGTGCAGGTGGCGGCAGCAGACTCGTGTGAGCAAACACGCCACACGGTTAAAACAGATGTTTCATGTTACGGCCTCTCAGAACAAAAGCTGCCGGCGGCTGGATGTCATCAAACTATTATTAAACTATTAATTAAATACAGATGAAAACGTTTACACAATTACAGCCACATTTGATACTTTGCTGAGTGATACGGAGCTGAATTCTCCCTCATACATACACTGTATCTTTTGCCCAGCAACCCTGTAAAGCACGTGGCCTTATACATACATTACACTGGGAGGTTAGAGCGTGTGCGTAGTCTCGAAGCTGAACTTACATTGCAAGAATTTGACACGATCCTAAGCCTTCGCGGCCGCTCTGTGCCGAAATCACAGAGCACTATATTTACTTTCCCCACAGATTTATTTGATGAATTCTTTGCGTGAAATTGCAAAACTGTATTCTCAATGCAATTTAAAAAAGTACTTTTGCAACAACAGTCCCACACTGTAAGGAGGCACCAAAATAACTGATAAATTGGAGTCCAAAATCTGAATTTCCTGCTCACTAATCAAGGAATAAGTGGAAGAGTCATAATGAAGAGCCTCAGAAGATACTCGAGACAGTAAAAAGGACGCTCCTGTCCTGATTACATTTGGTTCATTTTAACAGAGAACTGATTAAATGAAGAAATTATTAAATCTACTGCAGCTCCCTCCATGTGGGGAGGCTGGTTGTGAAGAAACATCACAGGGGAAGGGTTGTTTCACCTTTAAACATCCTGGGAAACATACATTCGTTGTGTTATAGTGAGGCGGAACATTTTCGGTACTTTCCATGGGAAGTAAAGCGATAGGAATTTTGGAAATATTCCAAATCGGAACCTTTCCATGGGAATTATGGAAATTTGGGGGAATTAATTGGAAATTTTGGGTAATTTAGTAATGGGGGTAAGTTGGCATCATGATAAGTCGATGAAATGATGCTAATTTCATCAAAACTTACATCACTTTACGTTGTCCATGGGCTCAAGTGTGGCTTCAATAGTTTTGTGCTCTGGCCTCAAAAGCCCTGCAGTAAGCATAAATCTGGTTGTTTCAGACAGTATGTATACAGAGGGCCAATTAAATTCCTGGGTTATTCCCATTAATTCCCATGGAAAGTATCCAACTTTGAAAAGCCCTAATAGTGACGCACAAGATATGGATTTTCTAACCCCAAATTCCACCGGGCAGGGATGCAATGTGATCCGCTGTGCACCACGGCCGCCGAAGCCGTTCTAGTCGATGTTTGAAACCCAACGATTCATTATTGACAAATTAAGTATGTAGCATATTTACATACAGTATTTAGAAGCACTAAACCAAGGAAGATGACCAAGTTAACTAAGTCTGAAACGCAGACCAGTTATTGGGGATTTTGGCGTAAAACTGTAGTTCAACACAAACAAACGTCTCTCCTTTATTGTTTGCATTAATGTATGTCAATATTGGTTCAGTCAGTGAACGATATAGGTCAGTCGGACACAGATAACACTACTGAGGCGCTCAGCCTTGAACTTTTTTTCTTCCAGCTTCATTATCCGCAACATGATCCCTCTCCTCCTGATGAAACAACAGCGGCTATACGCCGAGGCGACCCCCTGCTTGGGTGTCACTCAGCCCTCCATACAGCTGGGTAACGTGGTTCTCCAGACAGTATATTATCACACTGTGTCAGCCGCGTCAGCAGTTCATTAGATCCACGGGCACCGTGCCAAGCTCTTATCAGCTTTCACACGTTTATGATGCATGCACTTACCATACGGATGATGCATTCCTATGAATTCCTGCATTTTATTGGAGCCCTCAGGAGTCACGAGGGAGCCACTCGTGCCGGCCCTCGTCTTGTGATTATTTAAAAGTCACATCTGTGTACGTCCGGTGCAATTGTGTACGTCTGTATGCAATACAGCAATTAGTTGCACCAAATTGTGTGAAAATGGGAGGAGGAATGTGATGTCAGTGCATACCAGACTTCTCCCCCGTACCCCGGTGCCCATATGGCAGTGTCATAAGTCACGCTGACGGGTTAGTATTAAAAGGCAAGTAAATAAAGCTTCTGGAGAGTCTACCATTTCAGCTCATCAGCAGCCATTAATAAGACACAAATATCATTAGCTGCCTACAAATGCCACCGAGCGACTGCAGAGAGTCGGAGAGAGAGAGAGAGAGAGAGAGAGAGAGAGAGAGGGAGAGAGAGCCGGGGAGAAAGAAAAAATGTTTGTATGTTATTCTCAGTTTGCACAAGCTGTGCGTCTTTGCGTGCGAACCCGAACTCTTTCACTTGTTCAACAACCGAGTGACACGGGAAACTTTTTTTTTTTTTTTTTCAAATGGGCCTAAATGAAGCGGGCCAGCAGGAGGGAAAGAATCTGACATCTGTGTACGAAAATCAAACAAGTGATTTCAAAAAAAAAAAAAGAAAGTGTCTCTTATTTGCAAGGCTTTTTTCTTTTTGCTACATTTGAGCTACTGCTACGCTGACAGGTGAGCTTTCTAACTCCCCGTGGTGCCCTCGGGCATGGCAGAAGAATGTGTTACAGCAAAATCAATAAGCAAACACAAAAGCACACACACACACACACAAAAGCATAATTAGGCCATGTGGGAGTCGAAACCTTTTTTAAACCACAAGAGCGTGATTCTTGATTTCTTAAGAGCCACGTACACGGAGACAGAGTCCTGTTTCCAGCCAAAACAAAGTCTTGCAAAACCACACACTTACACGCTAAGGTACATGTGTCCAGGCTCCAGACATTCTCTCTCAACTAAACCTGATCCACCCTGCACTGGATTATCTTAGTCACAAGTGGCTGAGTGTAAGGTGTAATAGGTTATTAAAACAAAGCAGGTGGAGCTGGTTCAGCTTTGACTTTTCTGAGTACATTAAAGGTACGCTACGAGTTCTCAGCGAGGTTTTTATGAGCGGGTCCCCGTTTTACTTGATAGAAACACTGAATGCAAACAGGGCCTTCGTTTGCTTACAAGAAGGCTCCAGCTTTATGTTTGCACTGCTGCAAAAGTAGACTTTAATACAGTTAACTTACTGTACTGAACACATAAAACAGATCTCCACATTTCCTCCCATTACCCGTTCACGTTATACGCCGCTCATTACTCAATCTCCGACCCATCGGCTATCATCTGATCATGATCCAAGCCTATGGGGGCAACAGCTCCTGGGCGTCTGGTCGGTCGGTCGGTCGCTGTAGCCAACGGATATCTGTTCATAGAGATTACTCGGCTATTTAGTTAAATGAATACACTCAGAAGGCCTTGACTGACAAATCAGGAATAGGACTTGTAGTTCAAACATTTTATCTCAGATAAACAATGGCAGTGATGTTCCTTTAGACCAAGGAAAAGGCCGGGAAGAACTAACGTTAGAAGAACGTTAAAGACAACTAAAATTCATCAACGTGGAGAACTGAATTGGTAATTTTGCGATATATAACAAAGAGAACAAAGACGAAGGCTGAAAGCCCAACTTGTCTGAAAAGGACGTGAACACAACACATCTGTAGTAGAGTAGACTGGATCAAGTAAACTTATTTGTTCAGGACAAGGACATGTGAAAAGGTTATGTCAAGCTTTGTCGGAGCCTAATTGCGCTGCGTCCAAGGTACAGACCCGTTGAACCCGGTTCTCCTGAAACAGGGCACCCTTTACTCATTCAAACCACCTTAATGGGCACCAGTAATCCTCTGCTTAGGCCACGGCTTAAAGGGCAACTAGAGCAAAACATGTGGAGGCCCACACTGAGTCCGGTCTAAAAACTTCCAGAAAAGGAGACGCTCCTTGCACCCGGGCGTCCCAGGAATGTTTGAATAACAGCAAACGAACACGGGATGTGTGATATATGCGGCCGGGCCTGCAGAAAAGCAAGAGAGGAGGATGAAGAGAAGAAGAAGAAGACGAAGAGGCTGGACACTCGTTTAATTACCATGCTTGGTTAAAAAGGTTAATGGATTGTATGACGGAGAGCAGAAAGCTTTAAAAGTTAACATTTAACGATGAAAAGCAACCTCCAGTGCATGCATGTGTTTGCCAGGAAGAATCAATTATTGTTGTCCAAATCATGCACGCAAGGAAGATGCAGCAATG
Organism: Larimichthys polyactis; assembly: GCA_018985215.1. NCBI lineage: Eukaryota > Metazoa > Chordata > Actinopteri > Sciaenidae > Larimichthys > Larimichthys polyactis. Next base: position 48,271 of record JAFMOB010000335.1, read on the forward strand.
TCAAGCCCATCATATCCTGTTGTCTTAAGTCTTTCTCATGTGTACGATGGCCTCGGGGAAGGGAAAGCTGAGGGTTAGGACTCTCCCACTAAACTTCTGAGAAACATCTCTTCTTAGGGTACCCCGTGTTCCCTGGTCCCAAATTGGTCCCACAAATAGGGGAAAACAGTAACAAAAGAACGGAAACCAGATGTGAATGGAAGCAAATAACAACTGATATCATGTGACTCTCATCAGTGGATGAACCTCTATTAGAGAAATTCGGATGACGCGTTAAATTCTGTGGTTTAAAGTAATAATTGCAATTATTCTAACTATCAATCGCATAAATGAATGTGTTGCACCTGACAGCCGCACTTTATTCTTTATCTTTCACATATGTAGCATCATATTGCAGGCGCGCCGTCGTAAAAAGAAGCCTGATCTTATTAGTGGCATGACAACCGTAGAAGAAAAATACCTGCGCCTTTAAAGTACATGAGCGAAGAGCAGTTAAAGCAACAAAATACTGCACATTTCTCATGCTTGGTGTAAGATTTATTACCGCTAATGTTTACATCTTGTTGGAGGGGCCGTCAAACTTCACAGCTCAGACCTCTGCGTGGCCTTGAAACAGATCTAAAATTACATTTATGTGAAGGAAAGGGAACAGCGAGGACAGCCTGTTCAAACTTTTCCCTGCTGCCTTCAAACCTACAAAGTTTGTCAAACCTGCAAAGGCCACGTGTTTTTTAAAAAGTGGCACTAAGAGACAAATGTAATGGTTTTGGACACTTGTGTCACGGCGTGAGCATGGGAATGTCTCAGTCGGACGATTTGTAGCTGCCTGCAGACAGCAGGTTTGGCTCTCCGCCAGCTTCCTGTGTATGTCTTTTACCTTCCTGCCTGACAGGATTCTGATGTTTTTTTAACTCGCTGCTCCTAAATATGGACGGCAGCGTGGAAGCTAAGAATAATCGACACGCTTACAGGCAATGGCAAAGTAAACTCGTGAGGCTGGATCCAACTTAAAGAGGCCTATCGGATCTAAACAAAAGAAAAGGAGCTGGGTTTGCACGAGTTGTGCGACAACAGAGGAGTCGCGGTGACAGCAGCGAGGAAAAATGTCAACGTGCTGCATTTCTTACTGGAAATATGGTTACAAAACAGCCTTTACAACTAAACAAATCATGTGCAGACAGAAGACCTAAACCTTTGACACACTTGCTGCTGGAGAAGCCAAGAAGAAACGAAAGTCCTCCTGTCATTATCGGGTCCTTTGATGTGTAATACAAACTGGGGCCCCATTTTGGAACAGATCAAGAAAAGGCCAAGTGGCTCTTGAGGACCCACCTGTTCGTCCGGACATGTTACTGTTAGCAGCGCTATGACGGATTAGCAGTAAATTCGCCATGGCATGATAACTGGATCTCAAGTTTACATCCACCGGGAGATTGTCAAAGCTGATTTCTGAACCCTGGGACATGCTTTTACATTTGTTTTTTTTTAGCAATGTTTGGACAGCAGAAAGAAGCTGACATTACAGACATATTAGCACGTTTAGATTTAATAGAGCCAGCTTGTTGGCAAACAGCTGCTGAACAGTTGACTCATTTGAAGTCCGGCCTGAAGAAAGTAAATCAAATATTCACTCCTTTTAGCTCCTTTTTTGGTCTCCACCACCTCCAGAGGGAAATATCTGTCTCTTTAGCTGCTAAATGGAAAACTATCTTAACAAGGTAGACACTAACTTTTCTTTTCATGTGTTGGTACCGGACAAATGTCGTACATTCGGACATTAGAGCTGAAAAATCTGGAAACAATGCCGATGAGAGCAGCGAACCGTAAAGCTGTGGCCAAACAACCAAAACAAGCAACTAAAAGATGCTAAAATGGTCCATACAGTTGAGGGGAACTGCAAAGTTGGGAGATATTTGTATGCACAGACAGTAATTTGACCTACAGTGTATAAAAATATCGATTAAAGCAGCTTTAAATGAAGTTACTTGGAATCTAACAATACTACTCCAACAAGCATCGAGAGAATGCATCCTAATGTTGTTTGTCTACAGTTTTCTTCAATGATTACATTCTCCCTGTTATGTTTGGTCTCGACTTGCATGTATTGGTTTTGTTATGAGCGCGGGTCAGTGCATGAACGTTGGTTGGAGACAGACTTGAGAGAGGACAGCATACCAAAGAAATCCACACCGCTCTTTGCCCCTCTTGCCCAGGCCACCACATCACGTGCCCTTTACCAAGGGAAAGTCCCTGAAATCAGAGGGGACTGCTCTTCACATCCTAAATCTAACTTTAATTCCCACTACATGTGTATGTATCTACTTTTGAATGGAGTCTTTACACCTTATAACCCTCGGCCGGAAAATAAATGAAACACTAAAAAGAGATTTAATTCAACTTTTGTAGGTTAAATCTCTTTAATCTGACAAAAAAAAGGGAGGATTTTGCCTGCAGCAATGAGAAAGCAAATGCTTCGTTAAATACATGTGATTAGCCAGGAAATAACATGCAAAGCGACAAAGCCACGGTGCCAATTCTAGGCCTCTATGAAGGACATGGCATTGGCTTGTTCCTGTGTAAAGGTGACAAGTATTATCACAGCAGGATGCCACTTGTATAAAAGAGACGAGGCTGTGACCCCCTATCACCCTTTTTATTCTCTAGAGCTTGAAATGGTGGTTTTCTTTTTCAGTCGCTAGTTGAGGCGAATCCATTAAATGTGTGGTCTACAGAAAAAAAAAATAGATAATGGCCATGAAAGCTTTCTTGATTTCATGTTTTTTTTTTAATTATATAAGCAGATTCTAACAACTGAGATGGTAAAAAAGCAGCAAATGTTCAGCATTCTTCCTTGAAAACGGACTCCAATCATCATCGAAATAATTGCGGGTCATTGACAAACAGAAGTCGGGGTGTGTTTCTACCTGACTACATTAAACCAAACAAAGGGGAATTGAGAACTTAAAAAGGAACCTAGTCCTATTTTTAACATCGACATATGTATTTGCATAAACACGTCACTGTGGGTTTTTGTGCTTTTGAATATGTGACGTCGACAGGTTGTGTCACCCAGCTTGAGCACCCATGTGTTGCCCGCTCCGGGTGGTTGGCGGTGGAGGAGGGCGGTGGATCAACACCTTACAGCGTGGTGGCGGAGCGGGACAACAATAGACCCCCCCTCCGGACTGGACGAGGGCAGACAGTTCCGCTACTGTAGGCGACATGCACAGCAGGAAACACTGTACAGCTGAGCACAGTGACCTACATCTCTCTCACTGAGGCGCTTTCTGTCTGAGTGAATCAGCATACTGGCTTGCCTGTGTCGTCTGCTTATGAAGGGAATATCTATATGCACATTAGAGATTCAAGGATATGAGACGGGGGTTTGTTCCAGCATAACCTTTAAGGAGAGAAAAAAAAGGTGACTTTTCCCATAATCATAAGCAGAAATTTTGATTGAGGTCGTCTGACAGAGATAATAATAAGAACACAAGCTCCTTAAAGTAACTCAACATCAAGTCATTGTTCGTCTCAGCTCTTGTTAGTGACTTTAAATCCAATCTCCGCTGTCCGCCTGTGGGCACAGTGGGCTAAACCATTAAATAAAGCCCCATTATCTCCCTGGTGAGCCCCAGTTGAGCGTCAGACTGGTCTCTGTAATAATAAAAAAAAAAAACACTCTGAACCTGTCACGTCAATGTCAGTACTGGGTCAGCAGCCTGCCACAACAGGGAGCATGATGGAAAATGCAAATGGAAAACTTTGCCAGTGGCTTTATAAATACACCAGGGGCAGAAAGTGGGGGGGGGGGGGTCTGTTCTGATTGGTGACCGGCCTCATTAGGTTGGATCACAACCCTTTAAGCCCCTGATTGAGATAAGCAGCAGCTGTCCACTTTTGGAGGAAGCCGACTGAGCGGCGTTGTTGCGGCGGCGATGCAGCACCGGCCTTTTGTTTGAGGTTATTAATGACCTATAACTGGACCCGTGCTCTCTTTTGACAGATGGATTTTACATTGAGGCAACTGATTTGTAGCTGTAAACACAACACTGACATATTATCAACTTATAAAGTTGATATGGGGGATCCATCCAGCAGATACAGAGCTACATTACCATTCATTTGGAGTCCTGTTTCTGGACACTTAATGACAGTACGTTCGATATTCATTCTGCTGTTTTGGTCTCTACCATGTCCTCTCGTGATATATCCAGCTTTTTAGCTGTTAAACACTCCACTATGTTCACCTAACTTTGCCTGTCTGCTGTCTGGTGCTGGGCTGGTAGCGTACAGTGGGTTTATTTTGCTAGAACAAAGTACTACTCAAGAGATGCAGTCCATAAAACCAAAATAAGCTGAAAGGAGATAAAACAGTGAAGCGTTTAAGCATTCTTCAGCTTTAAAAGTAAGGATAAATATGTGTTCTGAGTTTGTCAGACCAAATAAGTAAGTGTTATTAACCAGCCATCCAAATTTTAATTATTAAAAATATCAAGTTTATGACTTGAAACGTGTCAGATGAGTTCAGAAAATGACATGACTAACTTTGAAACACTCTGAGTGAGATGAATTCATCTCTATCTCTCTGCTCAGGGTGGCCTCAGCGTGTCATCGAGCCACCCTTTAAGGACCGCCCACAAAATCCTGAGACTGAAAACTGGTGAAAAAATGTTTTAACCTCCAACTCCACACACTCCACAAGTCTTTACACATGTTTTCAGCAACTATTTTCCAACATATTTAATGTGTTTTGAAAGAAGTTGCCTTTACACAGACTTAAACTGATAAGATGCACGACTCAGTTTGGTTTAAAAGCATTTAGCTCACTTCACAGAGATGTAACTGTCCTCGGGGTTGGCCGTAGAGTTTTAAAGTTTGACTTCTAAAGCGCAAGGTCATTTTTTTTCTCTCTCTTCATCTTGGCTAATGAAGAACCCTTCAGAACAGTCTGTTCTAGTCAGGGAAGGAAATGACTTTCCCTGCTGAGCTGCACACCACAGAACCAGGACGTTACGACTCGCTCCATGTTCACTCTGTCACTATTAGCACCAGGAGCGAACCCAAAACTCGCTCTGGGGTTCCAACAGCACACTCGGTAAGAAAGCCTGGCTTCCCTCAAGCGTGTGTGTGTGTGTGTGAGCGCGTTTGATAAAACTGTACCCAGCCAGCAGCGACGGAAGTATCACAAAATGCAAATTCCTATGCTCACTGCAGTACTTAAGCAAGCAATGGCAAGATAGGTAAATGTTGAACATCCTTTCCAAACAAATCCTCTTTATTCATGCAGTTACTCATCTCTGAGATAGACATCATCACTTCTGATTCAGCGACACAAATATTCAGCAATGTTCGCTGGATTTTCTCAAATGTTGCATGACATCTTAAAGTTAAAGAGTTATAGCTCGAAGATCTACTCATGTAATTGAACCTACAGCAGCAAGTTTCTGCGTGTGTGAGTTATGTAAAGCTCATGTTAAATGTGGGGCCTGTATCTGAGACAACTATCATCCAGGAGGCACCTTAATCGAGAACTGGATGTTCCTTGCAGCCGGAGGGAAGGGCTTTGTTTGTTGAAACGCCAAACAAGCTAAATACACACCACAATTAAAACAGTGGAAGACCACGTTCACGCTGCCACTCATGCCTCATCTTTTTTGGATGTCTCGCTTGATTGTCTGAGATGTCTTCCTCGAGGTGTATCTCGAGATGATTTATGATCGCGTGCGGCAATTGCATGTCCGATTTTAAACCAGCAATTCTACAGAACCCACAATGAGGAACAAAGACCTGAAGGTTGACACATTACTTCAGCACGAAAACAACTCAACACGGTGACACTCAAATCATGTGCGACCATTTATCTGCACCGCTGACATCAGTTACTACTCCAGAGCCTGATTATCTTTCTGGCGAGATGAAGATGAAATCGGTCGATTTTCTATTTTTACATCACCTCTTTCGAGATAACGATGACAGCTAGTTGCAGAAATTATCGTTGTATTAAAGAAGAATCTTTAGTTGGGGTTGAAATTGCACATTTTCTATCCAGATTTCTACACTTAAACATCGTAGAGACACAGCTAATCATTTCTTGTTATCGAGTGACAACTGCTCATACACGACAAATTATACAACGCTTACGCAATCATCCTCCATCACCGTCCCCTGCCACTACATTTCTGACACCACATTCCGCCTTCCTTTAAACTCTGCCGCCGTCTTTTGAAGATCCTAAACCACAAGGGGCCTGCCCGGCCCACCAAATGTTAAACCCAACCCCCCGCCCAGGTCTCACCCCCAGGACCACTTACAGCATGCTAAATGGCAGCTTTGAACCCTCAAACCGCTTCAATGGCAGCAGCCTCGCCTCTATAACCTCATGCACGGGGGGGGGCATGAAATCCTTCATCTTGCTGCTACTGGATGTGGGTGGCAGTTACAGACGCGTAGAACTACATGTATGTGTGCAAACACGCCTGCAGACGTTTGCAAAGACGAGTACTATCATTTCTGAATGTGCAAATATCCTCGAGTATGTGTCACTAATCATACATGTGGTGAGTCACATCCTTAAAGGTCCAGTGAGTAACATTTAGGATGATCTGGGCCACCATAGTTTGCGAGGGGATGTATTCAGTTGGTTGCAACCTGCAGCCTCGCTGCTAGATGTCGCTGAATCCTACACACAGGACCTTTTAAAATACATGCTAAACTGCAGCGACACGAGCGGAGCAAACTCACACAAACCTAAAGTTAGCTTCGCAATCATGAGTAACTGGTCATACCAGACCAACTAAGGCTGTAGCAAGCAAAACCTCTGAGTGCACTGAAGTGAGAAACTCCCTATGAACTGAACTTTTTCATCTGTAAGAGGAGAGAGTGTGATTTCTGCTCTTGAAAGTTACACAGCCTTGCTTTAAATCTTTCAAACTGACCCATTTAAAAGGAGATTTGTGGAAAAATATAAGCCCGCCGAGCCTTAGAACCCAAGATTAAGGACATCGCGGCAACACGATTCGAGATTCATAGAGACAGCTGTTAATCTAGAGAGGAAACTCTGCATATACAGGAGCTACGTGAACACGCACACACACACACTGACACACAGACTTGTGTTTTCCTCTCCTGACGCCAAGACCAGCGAAAAGGCAGCTGACCTTTCCAGGGAGCCGGCTGGGAAATGGGTAACGCTGCGGTCATGTTTACTGACACTGTATTAAGTCACCACTATCTCCACTGCACTTCATTGTTTGCAGGGAGAGACACGGAGAGAGAGAGAGAGAGAGGCTGACATCGCCCCTTGGCCCCATTTTAACACAGTCGAGCTGCTGTTGTGGAAAAGAGAAAGTGTGCTTTAGCCTTATTAATCAATACACTGTACATGCCTGATTTATTTTCAGGAGCTGCTTAACACTTGTAAAACCGACAGTCATGAATGCTTCACAGCTGTCTTGGACGATTACTTTGTCCGGGCAGGCTTAACAGACAGACAGACAGACAGTCAGGGGGTGAATGTGTTAGACGAACACGAATATAGAGACGACGACTCCTGGGTCTAAAAGGCTTTGCGTGTCTTCTGTGTGCTGTGTCAATGTTGGCAGTACAACACAGAACTCATTTAGTATTTGTGCAAACAGCCCAAAGTGCAGGAGACACTCGAAACGCTTGAAATTATCATTTTTAAATTTACCTTCAAGAGATTTTTACTGCGAAGCCGTGCATATATATATATATATATGTATAAAAAGAGGATGTTTGCATTTGCATCTCTTAGTTTGGAGGATATCTGCTGCAGGTAAATATCTCACGGGCACACTTGTAAAACTAGGATGTGTTTTGAGCCTGAAGACACAACACTGGTCTATGAAATCGAGCCTGAACTTGAATATTTCAGATGCATTTTGGTGGCCTTCTTCAGTGGGCGGAGCTTGAAGGCGAGATAATAATAATAAAACAATGTTTCATTCTAAGGGACGGTCAAATCTGTAAGACAGCTGAGCAAACCTCACGCTCTGATCGTCGGCTTCGTGTTGATAATATCACAATCACTCCAGTTTAATCTGTACAAAGTGTAAAAACAACCGATTCCTCATACAGGTTTCGGCCCCCGGATTATTTTTCGGGCCTGCACCTGTTAACTTCCTGGACTCTTCTGTGGTTGCCTGGCAACTGTTCACAGCCAAGAAATGAGTCTCTTGGCAAGGAATCAAACACGCATATTTCCTCAAAAATGTCAAACAACTATTTCTTTAAAACCCTGTAGCTCTGTTTTTTAACGGTGCATGACCAGATGAGACAAATCTCTGCAGGGATGGGAACAAGTTACACGTCCAACAGACACCTCCGGTCCTGTTTGACCTTAGCCTGCGGTCACTAACGCCACTGTGTCTCTGAGTGGAAGTGGTTTTCAGAATAAAAGCAGAACCTCAAGGAGGAGGAAGTAACCCACGAACATACTGAACATGTACAAGCATGATTATTATGCACGTTCAACACATGCACACAGCCTTTTATCTATTCCATTCATACTTACACATTAGAAAAAACAAAACCAAGCACAACTTCTACCCATGTAGCAATATTAATGTGTCATGGCTGCATTTTTCTTTGCATGTGTGGGCCTGTTTATTTAACTGGAGTGGATATAGGCAGAGGCAAACAAACAGAGTGTGAGGGAAGGTGGAGGGGGGGGACTAATGTAAACAGAGGGGGCTTCCTTCATCATCATCAGGATTATGATGTGCATGATCATAAAAGATCCTGCGTGCAAAAAAAAAAAAAAAGGTTGGTGGCATGTCTTAGTGACACATGAATGAATTATACTGCATTCCTGTCATGTCATGCATTCCTTGGCGAGAGGAGAAAAGGTGAGTGTCGACATAAAAATAAAAAAAAAATGCATCAGCTGCAACAGAAAAGCCCCCTGCGCAGGGCATTCCTCCTCGGCTTCCCCCGAGAAAGCCACAGGGAGCAGGAAGATGGGGAGGAGTGAGGAGAGAGGAGAGGGATACTGTACACGCGTAAATACATTGGAGACACTTGTATCCGACATGGATTACATCTTACCTGTGGTGGCTACATTTGCAGCATCAGATGTCTGGCTGGGTAGATCATTCGAGTAAGTGCACTCCAAGCCCAGTACCGCATAGATGACGAGTCCATGTAGCAATACATTCAATACCTTGTGGATGTAACTCATGGTGGACACACAAAAAAATAAAATAAAAATAAAAATCTAAAAAAAAAAAAAAATTAAATGCGTATCCGTGTGGGGATAATGATAGAGAGGAGAGGATGGAGGTGGTGGAGAGGAGGAGGAGGGAAGGCTGTGGTGGTGGTGGTGGTGGTGGGGGAATCCCGAAAGATATAATGTCACACAGCAACAACACAAAAAAAAAAGAGCCAGAAAATAAATATATAATCAGTCTTTTTTTTTTTTAAAGCAGAAGTGTCACCTGGACAAAATGCAGCAACTTAAAAAAAAAAAAAAAAAAATCCCGCAGCTACAAGAGGAGGGCAGTGATCATAGCTGTGACCAGAAACCTCACGGGAAGATAATAGTTCATGGTGGGTCCAACTAGTCTGAAAGAAGACCCCCCACCTTCTTCTTTAATAATAATAATAATAATAATAATAATAATAAACTAATATGCTTTAAAGGCTGTGTGATCACTGCAAGCTACAAGCCCCATATCGGATTTTATTCTTAAATATTATTATTTTTAAAAAGAAAACACACACATGCTCTGTGGAGGAATTCCCTGCAGAAAAACACAGACAACAACAAAAACAAAAAAATGTTTCTACCGTGGATATCCGCCCCACAAAAAAAAAAAAAAAAAAAAATCAAAAAATCAAAAAAATGAAAAATAATAACAGTTGTGTTAAATCCTCACGTAGGCCTGTGAGTTGGAAGAAAACAGTCTCTGTACTTCCACGTACAGTATACAAACACCGGGGACAGCCTCAGCATATTGAGCGTCTCATAGGTCCGCCTCTTCATACGAAAGGAGCAAATCCCATTGCATCAACAACACACACACACACACATTTAAAACACACGCACACACACACACGCTTCTTCTTTTTCTTCTTCCTCCGTTTGCCTCTAATCCTTTCTCCCGACCTCCGTCGACATCCGCCTACTTTCCAAATGAAGTTTAGTTTTTTGTCAGCTCCGTGTGAGACCGTATCCCTGCTGTCACTTCAGCTGCCTGCCGGCTGATGCAGGCGGGGAGAGGGAGGAGGAGGAGGAGGAGGAGGAGGAGGGACGGAAGTCAGTATGCAAAATGAGGAGGTGGAGGAGGTGCAGGACTTTATTGTGGCTCCACCGCGTGTAGGGATTTGTTTTTGTTTTTGTAGGAAAAAAATAATAATATTTTTTTTTGCAGCTCCATGCAAACCCCCCCCGAGCATGCATGCAGCTGTGACCGGCTTCTATAAAGTATAACCCACAAACATAACTGGTGCAATTATCTCTTAATCTTAAATACTTTCTATTTCACCCCCCACCCTCCCAAAAAAAAAAGATTTGTGACGGAGGAGGTGTAGAAAGACTTCATTGTCTCCTCCACACACAGGACAGTGCAAGTTTCTTCCTCTGCAAAGAGAGGAGAGCTCTCATTGGCTGGAGTGTCCCAACATGGCAAAATCTGATTGGCTGGTTCGCATTTTTTTCTGTGTGTGTGTGTGTGTGTGTGTGGGAAATAAAGTGACATTAAAGGAAAATACCGGAGCAAAATTCTTAATTGACTTTATTTTTTGGGGCCACATGCATCTAAAGATTAACCCACCCTCAAGGGGAATTTATTTTTATTTTTTATTTTTTACATGCATTTTATTCAACATACAGGCAAACACACACAAAAACGCTCATATACGTGCAAATATGGAAAGATAGATATTTTATTGATCCGGAGGAAAATTCAAGTATCCATGAGACGTTCAAAATGTGCCCTACCCCACCACATACTATCATTATAACCATTATTATTAATAACCATAATTATAAAATGAATCCCACTGTTCTATTACTAATAATAACACAGCAACATATAATTACTATAAGGTTATGATTACCTGCAGATGACAGTGCTGCCATCCATTTTTTTAGGTTTGACAGCATCTCGTATTCGTATGTATTCTGAAGGTTAACATCCATCCATCTGTTTTTCTGTAGCTGCTTCTTCTCATCAGGGTCAGGGTGGAGGCTGGAGACAAACAACCATTCACACCTACGGCCAATTTATAGTCACCAATTAACCTGTTAAGTGCATGTCACAGAAAGGCCCCATCAAAAAGGTTCATAGCAGAAACCTTGAAGGATGACATGAGAGACCCTTTTCAAAGCAAACACAGGCGTTACCAGTGATACTAATTAAGGTCCAGTTCCATTCAGGTTTTCGACAGAGTCAGGGTGCTGCATGTCGTCTCTGACGCACTAAGTGGAACTGAACCTTCGAAGAAACACCTGTGTTGACCCTGTTTCATGTTAAAAAGGTCCATTGACTTGTATGTAAAAAATCTAATTTAGATTATTTCTATCAGTTCTGCTGCCCTTTTAAATGTAAAAAAAAAAAAAAAAAAACCTTGTTCACGACCATAACTTTGACCTTTCCTCAAAGCCAGGGTTTCCCTGCGGTGGGTGTGTCGGAGCTATCCCATGCAAATCAGGCTTCATTTCACTATTATTTGCTTCTTGTGTTAAAATAATATTTGACGTTTTCGCGTTAAATACAAATACACTTCTATGTCAAATAGAAATGTTAAAGAAGTCCTCGGGATAGTTGGATTTGTGTGTGTGTGTAACATTTATTTAATTTAGTTCGAGCTGTTGGAATAAAAACACAGCAGCAGCAGCAGTAGTAGTAGTAGTATGTTTTTCATCAAAGTTGATTAAAACAGCTTATCTGTTTCAGGAGATGGACCGGGAAAAGACAGGCCACATTACTTACAGTAAAGAGTAGACCTTATTACATCATATTTATTACACGGTTACTGTTTCCCTAATGTATTTGTTTGATCTTGTCCAGATACTTTTAAAAAACACAGGAATAAAGTAGCATGCAGAGCTGTAAAAGCAGGGCTGCCTCTTTGTAACGTTCAACATGATACCGTTGAAAGTCTAACCTCAAAGTTGTGTCATTTTATAGCGACAGTAATTAGAACATCAAGCAGGAACATCAAGCAACGCGCTGCTGTCCAAACACTGCATTTGATACAGCGTTCAAACTCAGGGCGTTGATGGACAGAAAACACATCTCCCTGCAATGCAACGCACGAGCCACCAGGAGGGACGTATGTGTGAGTGAACCACACAGCAGGTAAGAGTTGTCTCAGGGGGGTGAGGGGGGGTAGCAAAAGAGAGGTGCATGATAAAAGCTATGGGAGTCCTAGTAAACAGGTGGCAAATGTAGCAGGGACCAGGAGAGAGAGACAGAAAGAGAGAGAGACTAAAAGAGAAGAACAGCATAATTCGATACGAGCCCGCAGAGGGGGCAGCAGGGAGGAAGGCAGCCAACACCGAGGGAGGAATAGAACAGATGCTACATGGTGGTGGTGGTGGAGGAGGAGGTCGGTGCATGGAGGAAGGAGGGGGCAGACGGTCAAGACAGTCCCTCAATGCTGCTACCTGTCGCTTCTCTGGAAACGCCTGTGGTGAGCTTCCAAAATATATAATACGCCCTGCCCAAATATTTAACCTGTCGCACAGAAGCAGGAGACGTGTCAAACACCTCAAGGTTTCCTAAAAAAAAAGAACTCAGAGGAGACAATTCAACACGACCTTTATGTTATTTATTTCAAAAACAGTTAATTTGACGTTGCAACGGACATTGAAATGTGTCAGATTAAAGACATTGGCGTTAACTGACAAATAATACTGCTGTGTGACGTAATAATGGAACAAATATTTAAGTGCGTTTGAATTAAAAACGGTACAAATCAGATGAAAACGTTGTAAATGGTAAAAAAAAAGCTCAATGACGTTAAATAAATACTGGCACTGGAGGTGCTAAAGGTCCCTTACGTGTGCACAAATGTGCATAAATACCATAAATTATGTCCATACGCAGCAGCTTCTAAGTATATATATTAAATACGTTTGACTATTTCTTTCAACGCGTCCAATCTCCTCCGTCAGCAGCGACAGCATTATCTAATAGCGTTCGTGTTGGGAGCTGCAGTGCCGGATAAATTGCAACAGCTAATTAACACTTCATTAGCCAAGCTTGGAGACGTTAGTGTCCTCTCTCTCTCTCTATCACAATACAATTACTGCTTCATGCAACTCGTCGCCTAATGAGCTTCTCAGCTGATCCACAGCTCTGCTACGTGTATCGTCTTTCCTGCAGAGCATATGGCTCAGGAACGTTCACTCTACTGGTCTGCAGGCTATACTTACATACTGTGTAATATCTAATAACGTGATACAGGTATTCACTAGTTATGGTGCATCCATGCAAAAGAGCAATTTTGGCTTATTGTTATGTTATGGTTGCAGTTTTTCGTCGTTTCTTGACAGGTCACGCTTTGGCCTTGTGTTTCCCGGTGAGTCTGCGTGGCTTATGGCATTGCAAAGTGGCATGTTTGTAGTTCTCCTGCAGGTGGTGTGCACGCACTAAGACCCTCGTTCTCCCTCCTCAGATGGCGGTGGCGAACAGAAAGATCTGGATGAGCGGCATGACCTTCAGGGTTGAAAGGTCGGCGAGTACAGCCTGTAAGTGTGGATGTCAAACAAAACACAAATAAGATTTGTCGGTCTAAATTCAAACCCGCCCCCCCCTCCTCCTCCTGACCACAGCAACCTTACCTTAGCCCCACCGAGCCCATGAGAAGGGCTCTAAAGAAAGCACAACCCATCACGCCCCCCTCCTCCACCTCAAGAGACATGTCAAGACAAATATTTCAAGATTTAAAAAAAGAACCACGCAGAGCGCCGTGCATAATGATGATGCAGGATCCTTGGGAAGCGACAATCCTTGCTTAAGAGTACACCGCACCCCCACTTGCTCCTTTTGGGATGGGTGGGAGATTAAATTTAGGGACACTATCATATTTAGAGACGGGGGTTTAATATTTCAACGCCGGGCCCGAGGTTCTAAATATAAGATAAGGAGCAGTATGTTATGATAGCCTCTCTCTGCCGGGGCAGGTGGTAAATGAGCAAGCAAATAGTGCCGGCTAGCATCTCGGAGGAGCGGATCGGGCCTGTCGCCCCATGCGTCATATTGTAGTTTAATGCCCCTCACCCTCAGGGGAAGGGGAGGAGAAGGGGAGCGGGATGAGGCGAGTCATCATGTGTTTCACTCTTGGTTTCAGTCATGTGATAGTGGGATCACAGTGTACAGGGCAGGCATGCATACCGATGACATTACTGCTTACTGTATTAATGCAACGTGAGTGACAGTGCAGGAGCTCAGAGAGGATGCACTCGCTGTGTGCTGCAGAAAGACGAGCGCCTGTTGTGCATGTAGAAAGTTTGTTCCAGGTGTTGGAATATGGCCGCTGAGGACTTGGGGAGTGTTGGTGGGCCGGTGCTCGGGGCGGGGGAACGAGGGTGAGGGGTCTCAAGTGTCCAGCCAGCCTTTTTTTTTTTTTTTTCAGACATGTGCATGCAGAAGACTGGGTTACTGGTACTGGCTGCTCATCAGCGGCTATTTACAGACTTCCAAGAGTATGTGGTGGAGGAGGGAGGACAGGGACTGGAGGACTGGACTCAGAGTTTCAGACACATAGACACACACACACAAGTCTAATGTGAGGCAGACGTACCTCAGCTGAGGCCAGTGACGTCACTTCCATCAGGTTCTCAGCGCGGAAGGCAAACACAGCTGCTGCTAGGACTGGAGGAGGAGGAGGAGGAGGTTTATGTGTGTTAGAGAAGTGATAGATGAGAGGCATGTCGGGGAAAACAAAGGGAGGAGGTTAAGACAGAGAAATATAATTAACTGAATTGATAAAATACTAATTTAAAAAACTATTAACCTGCGACGATCTCCAGAGAATCGTACCCGAGGATTCGGTCCCAGAGAAGAAGCAGCTGGTCAGTAGACAGATAGCCAGAAAAGCCCCGGACCATCCACTTAAAGGCGATACGCAACCTGGAGACAAAAAACAGTCAACACGTTAAAGATGGCTTTACAGTACAATCTGAGAACCAACCAGAGGAACACACACACTTGTTTAATTCATGATCATCAGGGCAGTGTTAGTTTAGTTTCCTTGATTAGGAAATTGTGGTTCCAGTAATTCACCACAAGATGGCAGCAGCTCATTAGAGAAAAAGGAAGTCTCTGCACGTGCACAGTCTCTATGACTCCTACAGTCACTACTCACAACAAGTTATATTCGGGATATTCGCCTAAAATGCACTCTAACCTTTACAGGTGAAGTTCATTTGACCTTCTCTAAACTGTTCAATGTTTCGGTGTTTACTGCATAACACGCTGTTCTCTAACAAGGTGTCTGATCCATGAATCGACGTCCTGGTTCGATGACAGTTTGTATTTAAACGGTCCTCGTCATCGATCAACAGTACCTGGGACAGTGTGAGGTTTGAAACGAGCGAGGCGTCGTTATCAAGCTGTAATCGGTGCTCAAGGATACACAACGAAGTTACTGAGACAACATTTTATGTTGTGGTATACCCACCACTGCTGTTTTAATAAATTGTTTGAGATGAAGAAACCCCATGCTTCTACTTAAATGCCCTACTGTCACGATGTAGCATGAACTTTTTATATTTGCTATAAATTTCCCCCGAAAGTCGAATAACCATAACTTTTTGTGAGTAGTGTATATAAATATATAGTTTAGCTATATAACAGCACATAAACATAGAACCTCCATACAAATATGTGAAACTGTGTAAAAGGCCAAGATGATAAAATAAATGTTTCTATGGGCCTGATAAGTTAGAAACGCTGATATGAAGACAGCCTTAGTGAACTGTCTTCACGGGGGTGACGCCTCTGAGATTCAGCGCTGCAGACAGGCTGCTTGAGGACATGACTTGAAGTTACATTTCTGTAGCAAAGAAACAAACTTTAGCAAAGGTGCTCCTTCAATTACAAGGAAAGAATACAGGACAGTTGTTTTGACTAGATAAACAGTCATTGTCTACGCATGAATGATCGTCGTTCAGCCACACCTAACCGACGTGCCACACATCGTGTACTCACGGCTGCGCTCCGATCTGTCGGAGGTGGTAGAAGAGCTGAGGCAGGTGAGTCTGAAGCAGCCGCTCAAACTGCAGGCACAAAGCCACGATACCCTGCGGGAGCACACACGCGTGGAAGTCGAGACATAAACACACAAACAGGCGACTTTGATCTTGGATACTTGGCAGCAGTACATGAGAAAACGTGGGAGCTTACGGAAGGAGACGACGAGATGGAGTGCAATCTGAAGAAGTAGCGGATGTACATTTCCCTGAATACACTGTACAGCTTTGATGGCTCGTTGTACAAGAAGCACAGAGGTGCCACTGTGGGACAAACACACACACACACTTCCTGTTAGGAAATGCAAATTTAGCGTGAGATATAAACGTTAACAGGCGCTAACATACTCACCATACATTGAAAACCCATGGAAAGGGATTACACCTGTTGAAAGTAGATTTTTCAGTCAGTAAAGTAAATATACGTGAACATTTATTAGAATATCAATGTAGATGAGCAACACATATTTTAGTTTTTGTTGTTTAAAATATAACGTGAAGTCGCAGGCTCACCATTGGGAGGATAAACAACAGCGCACTCCTCATCTCCTGCCTTCCCTGTTAGAGACACACACAGACAGACACGTCAATAACCACGACGAACAGCATCGCGTGAGTGAGTGTCTGTTCATGACACCATGGTTACGGTCTGTCTGTCAGTAAAGTGGCACTCCTCTGTGATGATGGGATGCATGTTGTGTTTGGGATGTCGTCTCACCCTGGATGTAGGATTTGGGAGGGGTGGCACTGTTGTATTTAAAGTGATCCAAGACGGCGGTGTCCCGTGAGAAACACAGCAGCACCTGGTAACACACAGGTTTCACATGCACACACATTTATTTGCCTAAAATACTAAAAAGATCCAAGTAACTAATATTAGCTTCAGCAGCTAATGTGCTCCTTTTTGGTTCAGGATGACCTTGAGCGACCTTGTTTCCTCTTGAGTCAGAATCGTATTAAAGCAGCACACGTGGAGTCAGCGTTTAGGATGTACGGAAGCAGACAGTCGGAGGCCCTAAAGTGGCTGCATGTTTCACGAGATGACCGTGTAAGTGGGCGCTCTTTCCATCACTGTCTCATTTCTGTGTCTTTTTGAGAAGCGATTTCATTTCCTGGCCACTTGAGGTGAATTACATGTGCTGATGTTGGTGATCTGTCATTACAAAAGGATGAGGACTACAGCGGGTGTCTAGACTGCCTCCTCTGTGACCTTCAAGTGTACCGGCTGGGTACAAAGAAAACATGTCGTATATACATTATATGTTTAATGTCGTCTGTTTTGTAAGAGTACCATGTTTATTTCCTGAATGAGCGCATCGTAAACGGCCACAGTGTGACTCCGCTTCGAACGTTGCTAGGAAATCGCACACCTTGAACCAAGTGTTTTTAAGAAACAGCCTCCTATTGTGCAGCGTCTTCAGACCTTAACGACACCAACGTCTCTTCCACATAATGAGCAGATTCTTTCACTGCCGAGAGAGTTTACCATGAGCAAATGTTGACATTAATGCTGGAGCTTCGTTCTGAAAACACGTGTGTAGTCATCAGCCAGCGACCAAGGAGCGTGACATAACAACTGCTTCTGAATGAACAGGTTGCCGAGTATATGTGGGTGTCGATCAGCTGGGCAGCAAACCAAAGCAGTGACCTACATATGCTTGTTTATATAACTATGGCTACATGACAGGACTGACACAAGAAGTGTCAACAATTCTTAAACAATAATAGATAGATAATAAAACTTCTTGTTCTGGTGTCACGTATTTCTGACCACTAATTGTTCAGCAACATTTAAATGTGATGACAGGTTCGTTTTAGTTTGTTTATACTGGCGGGGAGGATGTTTCTCCATACATCTTTACCTACCTGTTGTTGCCGTGGATATTTGATGCTACAGAGGAGCAGATCCTACCTGATAGAGGAAATCTTCAAACACAAAGTAGTAGTCGTCATTACTGGCGGTGAGCTTCACGTCCTGGTGGTCAAGGCAATGAGGAACATGTAAACGTCACAGCTTTTAGGTTACATCACAAGTACTGTAACTGTATATGCAGAGGCTGTGTGAACTTCGATATTAAAGTTACACAGGATAGAAAACCAAAGCTTTCAGTATCTGTTTCTGAATTACAGAAACATCTTGATAAACACGAGCAGTGACAGCACAGAGCAGTCCTCACCTTATAGATGAGGTTGTCCACCAGCAGGTCATGTTGTATGACTCCAGCCGTTAGCTGTTCATAGTGCATCACATCCTGAAACAACAAGAAGAAACCAGCGTTATTTGTGTCGTTATTTTATTACATTAAATTAGCTTCCAGGTCTCTAAAAGATCACTCTCTTCACGTATTCTGACGGCGATGACAGGAGGATTAAACCGAGCTTTATGGATGGGTATAGTGTTTCCGACGACAAGGTTAAACTCAAACGTATCTCCGGTTTGAGATGATTTATAATAAATGGAGTGAAGAGCAGGCAACAGGGTGGACGGAGCGATAACAATGTCCCCTGTGACAGCTGTGAATCCACCTGGCAATGATCAGCGCTGCGGATGTCGACAGAACAGAAACAGAGATGGTCATTTTGACAGCTGAGGTAGAACACTGAAACCATGGTGCTAATATGGACAGCATCCGTGGAAAACACTTGAAATAAGCTCTGTAAAAATCTTGAAATTTAAAGGTCCTGACAGTCGACTATTGCTGCTTTTTTAAAGACTCTAATGTACCAAAATGTGTCTCTGTCCTGAGGCAACTCCGACTGTTTAATGTGTTTGCCCATGTGCCGTCCAGAGCCATGCTAACGCTCTCCAGGCTCCTCAGTGAGGTCCTTGTAACTCTCCCACAGAAATCAGTCTTCCCATCACACGCATTGTTTTATCAACTCGGCCTCAACAGGAGACTCTGGACTCCAGCGTTTACACAGTGCTTTGCCACACAGGTGGGCAGCTGCTCTGTTTGGGCAAACTGTGCTGAATCGCCCGCATTTGATTATCTTTACCCGACAAGCCGCAGTGAGCTAAGATAAACAGGCCCGGGGATAATACACAGATTATATAGAAGTTGTAGGTCAGTCCTGCCTCCTGTATGTTGGTTTTTACTGTACAGTAGATACAAAATGAACAGCGCAAGTCTCCACTGAAACACAGCGGACCATTAACTGTGACTGCAGCTGAAAACATGCAGTTTGGGAATCACTGCAGCTGTGTGTGCACGGCCGATTTATGACAAACACCGTGTGTAACTCAGCTGCAGGTTTGTGCCTGTGTATGCATGTAGTACCTGTGGCTGGTTAGTAGAGTTAAGGATGAGGGCCCACAGGTCCGCCCGGAGCCCGGTCGGACAGCCCTGCCTGCTGTACTGCTGCGCTGCTGCACTGTCCTGCTCCACAACCACTACACCAAAGGGAGACAAAAAGTTAGACACAAAAGGAAATGGGTGTTGAGCTTAGCTTAGCATAATGACTGGAAGCAGAGGGGAACGGCTAGCCTGGCTCGGTTCGAAACATCCACCAGATTGTTTCTTGGCCAGCAGCAGTTATCTTGTGTAGTCTTTGTTGCCTAGCGGCCTCACCACAACGAAAAGACTCCCGAGTCATGCCAAGAAATACTCTGGCACAGACTGCCTCTTATGAAAATCAACACTTTCGCAAACAAACAAGACATAACATGTTAACTAGTGAGCTTTACGGGCGTGGTGGGAAGATTCTGTTAGCTTTGGACAGACCCCTGTTTCCAGACTTCATGCTGAGCTAGGCTAAACATCTCCTGGCTGTAACTTCACGTAACCTCAACCTCTTGGCAAGAAAGCAAAGCATAATTCATAAAATTCTGGACTATTTCTAATCATTTATCACAGGTTTCAGCTCCTCAAATCTGATAATTTGCTGTTTTTCCTTCATGTCAATGGTTTTCAACCTGTGAGTCAAGACCCCCAAGAGTGCCACAAAAAATTATTTCCGGGGGGTCTTACACGTGAAAAGTTGAAATCATATCCAATAAAACACTTTCAACACTACACTACAGTCTTCCTTGGTCTGGTATGACCAGTGGCTAATGTTAGGATAGCTGCATCTATATGTGCTGCTGTCACGTGTGTTTTAACATCCATAATTCTCACTGTGTACTTTCACTTTAAAGGCAAACTTGGAGGCCATAAAGAAAAGAAACAAAGATGCATAACACCAACAAAAATCAATGAAAGCCTCCTGATTTGCTGGAAGTGGTGACATAATGTGTACAAACAGCAGAGTCATTCAAAATGGTATACAGCCAACTGAATCAGCTGGGAAAACGAACACCTGCACGTCTTGAGTGACTGCGCGACAACGAGAAGGCCCTTCAGTACTCAAACTGTGAAGAGGCTCGTCTTTTTCCGAGAAAGTTTGGAAAGTATGACCTCCATTAGGACTGAAATAGAACGTCTTCGAGTGGAGACTACAAATATGCCTATTAAAAATCTCAAAGAGTGGGCGAGCCGCAGCGTAACATCCACGTGTTTGGGTTTCAAGGCCTTATTCGAACGTACACACAGGTTCACAGTTTCATTCTATCCCTCAGAAATTGTATAAACAGTGAAAAAAAATCATAACACAGGCATTCCCATAATGGTGATTATTGCATAACTTTCCTAAAAACACTCATGCTGGAAACAATCTCTCCCACGTGTCCTTTCTACCCTAAATCTCAGTTGTGACAGTAGCCAAAAACACCCAGCTCTTGACTTAAGGTGCTGGCCAGTCATAACATAAACGAACACACTCCTCAGCTCTTAAATTTCCTATTTGAGCGCACTTAACACTTGGCCTGGAAAACAACTCGGAGCTCAGCAGGCCAGCACACAGCCAACCGAGGGTAAAACAGCGGACCAGGACCTTGTGACTGTGTATATAAAATACAGTTTGTGTCTTTAAGCTTCTTGTCGATTGATGCATGATTGGTGTCCATGATAACTCGGGTGTTTACACAGGTTTCATAGCACAGCCATGGGATGAGTGCTAAAGTGTCTCTCACGCCGATTAAGGCACCTGACAGGGCGAAGAGGAGCACTCACTTAATGGCAGGATCTGATGTTGTCGTGTTTTTGTGGCAGTCACCTGGAATGCTTTTAAATCAACACGTGCCTTTGTCAAAGGTTAATTCGTAGAATTTCTTGCCTTTTATATGTGACTAATAACATGAGTTGTGTTGTTCGGAGGTAGTGTTGGCACACAGTAAATTGCCTTATTCGACTACGGTAGTAAATCATAGAAACAGTCCATGGCATCTGCATGTGTGGTTCCCATGGAGGAGGAGCTGTAATGGTATAGGGGTGTTTCTCTGGTGATTTATTAAAACTTGAAGGCACTTTCAGGCCCTGTACTTGTAACTTTTACATACTACCACTTGGAAACATCATCAGAAGGCACAGCATAAATTTTCATAGATATGCTGATGTCACACAGCTTTACACTGCCTCGTCTCCTGATCGGTGAATTAACTGTATTTTAGACGTAAAGTAATTTTCTACAGTTCACCCAGGACAAATTTGGCAATTTGGTTCCAAGCTCTGGCTTTAAACCTGTCTACAAGTAAGATAAACACTTTGATTCAGATCTTAGTTTTAACTCATATTAGGAACATAACTAAGAATTCATTTCTACCTTATTATCTGTGAGACTGTTTCTCTCTCAAACCAACACAGAGACACTAATGGATGCCTTTATTGCCTGCAGGATTGCAGGTACCTGTAATGCTCTCGTACTTTCTGGTCTCTTTAAGAAGACTCCAGCTCGATTACAGTTGCTACAAAACTCTGCTGCACATCTGTTGAAGAGAGCACACATTACATCAATTTACAGCTTTCTGGTTAAGAATTTTAAGATCCTTTTATTGGTTTCTAAAGCTCTTAATTGTCTTTGTTTCAGTTTTGCTTTTAACCTATGAACCCTCGAGTCTTCCGGTAGAGGCCTTTTAATTATCCGTAAAGTCAGAACTAAAACCAACTGTGAGGCGTCCTTTTATTACACTGGTAATAACAGTTACAGCCTCTCTGAATGGCAGCAGGGAATGTTGTTATTTCTAAAAGCAAACTCAAGACCTATCTTTGGCTCTGGCTTTTACTTGAACTATATTTATTCATTTATCTATTTATACATTTGAATCTATTTCATTAATATTTATTTAGCGTATCTATTTAGACTTTTTAATCTCTTATTATTTTGCTTTGTCTATTTACAATATAATATTTATGTTTAATCTGTTTTATGACATGGTTCCGATCTCGAGTTTTAATCTTTTTTTGTACTCGGTGGAATCATCATTTGCTTTTCAGCAGGATGATGACAGAAACACACATGACCTAAACCAAGTGAGATGGTTTGGACAGCAGATGGGTAAGGTATATTCTCTATATGCCACAACATTTATAGATTGATAGAAAATTGATAGAAAACCATTAACAGAGAGAGAAATCCAGCATATAAACAATTTAAAATCAAGAACCAAACACTAACCTTTTTTCCCGATCTGAACGTACTCGTTTTCAAACAAGTCTGCGCAGTGATAAGAGGGAGAGAATAAAACAGATGCGTCAGTGTTCGTCTGGTCGTGGCTCGGTTTTTTTTAAACCAGTGGTATCTCTTTGATTTACAAACACAGAGATGGTGGATACGATTCGAGCTGAAGCCTAAACACCAGACTGTAACAATGTCAATAACTGGACTGAACAGATATTTTGTTTGAGAAAACCCAGATGGCCATGTGGCACAGGAGAGGAACACAGGCTGATATGAGGCCAGAGTGATATACACACCATTTAACCTCAGTGTTCACTGGGTAAACACATTTATTACAAAGTATTTCTAATTTATTACTGCTAGAATAAAAAATGTGTTTAGGTATAAGGACATTAAAAAGCTGCTTATGTTTATTTATTGCCGAACATATTTAATAGGATAAAAAGAGGAGATGAAAACTCCTCTCATGTCTGCTCATTTGCAAACCACAATGTGCTGTTTGTATGTATTGTATGGATTTATAATATGTTAATTAATAAGCTTCAGAGATGCTGGTAGGTTGGTTTTATTACTTTTGGACTGCTTCCAGTCTTTATGCTAAGATAAGCAAACTCTGGCTCCGGCTGAGAGTGGTATGGATTTCCTGATCTAACTCTCGGAGACAAAACAAATAAGCCCGTTTCCCAAAATGTCAAAGCGCTCCTTGTATTTGCACTTCTTGTGAGTACCTGGATGGATGTGTGCATTGTCATCAATCCCCAATTGTCCTGTGGTCAGGTTCAGCTCTGAGTAGGCCTGTCTCTGAAAGTTTAACACACACACATACAGACTTCAAATCACTGTGCGTTTCAAACAAACACAGATGAGCTATCACAATGAACCAGACATCCACATTTCTCCCTACCAGCTGTGGGATGTCCCTGACATTGAGGGGAACCTGGATGAGACCCCAGTGGCTCCTCACACTGACGTCCTCGCTGCTATCATGATTTGGGTTTCGTAAGCCGATTAACACCTGCATTAATGAAGGATAACGGGATTAAATTTAAATAAACTAAACTGAATACCCTGCTGAAAAATCTGCATACCTCCAGAAAGTCTTTGGGTGCGTAGACAGGCCTAAAGCGACTTAAATCTGTGGAGACGCAAAGATATTAATGTATCTCCATAATACATCAGTATTAGTAGCACACTTTGAACATGGTGCTTCCAGCTGCTGCACGTACACAGTGTTTACAATTTTACAACAGTTTTACGGCTGTAAAACCTAGACTACACAAATGAATCCAACTATACCATCCATTTAATCAAGTTGAACTTGAATATACTTCGACTGTGACACTTGCACAGCCGGAGCTGGCCACTTTAGGCAGGACTTCCATCCACTGTCTTCATAACGTGGCAGTAAATTCAAGTGCCACGTCAACCCCAGAACGAGGGCACATTAAGGTTTTTACGGGAGGGGTGCTGCTCGTTATCGCAGCTCCGGCCAAGGAGTCTGGACAGCTTCGATATTCCCAGTCCAAAGTGTTTATAGCGGGAGGACGGCACATCCTAAATGTTAGTGTACGAAACTGAGATAGCATTGTTAGGACACGGGGGTTGTCGTGTTCTTTGTAAATGTACTGGCCTCAAGTGCAAATGGTTGGTTCATTAAGAGTCACCGACTGAGGTTTTTATAGAGGTGACTTTAGCTCAGTGCTCATAGTTAGAAAAGATCAATTCATTGCATGTATTCCTCTTAAAATTACATACTATATAACAATTAAAATCCTCCACAGGGGAAGCTCGGTGGCTGATACTTAGCGCTGTGGTTTTAAGCTGCAGGTGACCACTGTTAGTCTGTTAGTGTTATATAACTCAAACTTCCCGGTTAAAAAGCAAACATGAAAGCGGTAGATCGAGTTTAGAGATGTGTTAATATGCCAGCGTCTGACCGATGACACTGGCGCACGGGCACATCAACACTAATCTTTCATAAAAGGCAGACTGCTCTGGGGCCAAACCCCTGGGTAATGTCTTGAGACCTGGTTCATCCGTGCCCATCTCGTTCCATTTGTTGGTGAGCTCCTTCTGCTCCGCCGCGGGTCTCTGTGGAGCGTGGGCGGAAAGAGATGGTTTCAACAAGGCGGACAGATTAAACAGCTTGAAGACGTCACATCGGAAATGGAAATCTAGTCATGGATTAGCAATTTGTACACACAGAGACAAATAATAAAACAGATACTAAAACAGCGTAGCCTGCTTAATATCAGTCTGCAGCTGCAGAATCATTACTAATGAATAGGGCTTAACTGGGCTTAACTGGCTATTGTCAAACTTAGCCATGACAACAAAAAAATAAACAACGCACAACAATATGCTAAATACGACAAAAAAAATGCACTGTAATGAAGAAGATGTTGCCAGCGAACCTGGATTAAGAGCTGTTTTAATTACGCAACGTTAGCTGCGAGTTATAATATTTTAGTTACCATGCGAGCCAGAGGCACTTCGAGCTCTGTGCTCATGCTGTTCAGGCTTTTGAGGACGCGCTTCTCCCAGCTGGCCTGTATAAGAGAGCACACAGACACAGAATCATACCCTAGTGATAAAAATAAAAAAAAACAACGTCTCTGGATTCAACAGCCAAAGAAAGAGTCAGAGAGGTAGAAGGAGTGAGGAGTGACGGAGATGAGAGCGGACAGACTGACCTGTGCCTTGCGCATGTAGGCCAGCGGCTCTTTGAGATGCTCTGGAGGAGCCGCGGGATGGCTCAGGGGCAACTGGCTGGAAGAAGCCAACACAAGGAAGGAGGTGAGGAGTGTCACAGAACAACAGAAGATGTGTCCATCAAGTGCAGTAAATATATATTTTTTAAAAGCTGCTGTGACAGCTCTGAGGGGACTCCACGAAAAAACAAACAAACACAATTTGTTAGTGCTTGAGAGAGGAAAGCTGTTAAACAAACGGCTAATAAAACGTTTCCTCCACCGGCAATCGTCTCATGTCATGCTCAGGGCATATTGAATGACTCAAGGTCTCAGTGCATTAAACAACGTTAAACCTAATCTAAACACCTATGAGAGCACATATGGCCAAGAAGGCATTAGTCAACGTTATATGTCATCCTTTAAAAGCAGAGCGTTAAGTGTCCTGTGTTTTCGGGCGGAGCCTCCAGAGAGCAATGAGGGGATCTGTTAGAGTGTCAGAGGCGACGGAGTGCAGCCGAGGAACAGTTTTCAAATCTTTTTTTATTGAGGCTCAAAGAGTTTACGAGGTGCACTGGTCGAAGAGAACTAAAGGGGAACACAAGTCTGGACTATTCTGGAGTAAACATATGAAGCTAATAATACTGACATAATGTCAGCAAGGGGTCGGAAGTGCTGCAGGGCAAGAACAAGTTGAACCTGTGTTTGAAACACACACTGTCCCTGTCAACAATGTGAACACATGCTTGCGATGGGTATCTCGTTCTTGATGCTTCTTTGAGCTTTATCGTATCCCCATCTGTGTGTACAAGTCATACAAGACGTGAGAACCTTTGACAGCTAAAGATCAGTTAAAGTAATGATAATAACACGTAAATGTGAACTTGAACTATTACAGCATTCAGAGTTCAAACTGTATTTTAAGGACTGTTGGATGTAGTTATGCATATTTAACTTCACAACATCTATCTATCACCCACGGGGCTTGAGATCTCTCGATATGAGTCGATATAAATGTATGTGTGTGTTTGTTTTTCAGTCTACTGCTACTAAAGAAAATAAAAAGAACAAGAGATGAAGAGCACTCATGCTGGGAGCAGTTAAATGTCAAACTGATTAATTTTTGTGCCATTCTTTTTTTTATTAGCGCACAACTTTATGATTCAGGCTAAAAACATTTAGATTAGAAATATTCTGAGGAACATGAAAGGTGTCAGAGACATTTTGACATTTTAACCCACCGGCTGTAGAACAGCCAAAATGAGTTAGGACTCACAGGAAGGGGTGTTTAGTTTTTGGTCATAGATCAAGAGTTTGAAAAGAATCAAATCTCAAATGGCTTCGGTTCCCAGTCCCTTAGACAAACATGTTAACTCAAAGCTTCAGTCCTGCTTTCATCACCTCAGAAACATTTCAAGAATCATTTCTGTCTGATAAAAACCCAGAAATTGTCATAACCAGTCTGCTCATCAAAACTCTGCTGCCCGGATTTTGACTCGGACAAGGAAAATCAATCACATCGCAATGAATTCAAAATTATTTAGCTGATCTTTAGTGCCCTATGTCCTTTCTTGCTCCCTGAGATCCTCTGAAGGTCATTCCTGGTTTTCCACAGTTCAGATATGTACATAAAGGTGACGGAGCCTTTCCAGTCAGGGCTCCAAGACTGTGAAAACGCAATCTTTAGTTAATCTAGTTATGTTCTATGTCACATTTTATTCTACTACCTCTATAGATTCGATGTTTTTAGTTCATGGTTATTGCGGTTTACACCTTTTCCAAGCTTGATAACTGATGTGAGATTACGGTTTTCCTCCTTTTGTCACCTGAATTGTATTTACAGATCTAACTACAGATTTTGACAGACTACAAAAATGCAATATTAAGAATTTCATCACTAATGATTACGGCTCAATTGCAAACCATCCATTTTTCTGTGACCACTTATCCTCATCAGGGTCACGGTGGGACTGGAGTCTATCCTAGCTGACGTAGGACGAGAGGCGTGGTACAACCTGGACAAGTTGCCATCTCACCCTCGGGCACATAGAGACAAACAACCATTCACACTCATATTACAGACAATCTAGAGTCACCGATTAACCTGTTAAGTGCATGTTTTTGGAGTGTGGGAGGAAGCCACAGACACGGAGAGAAAATGGACTGTACTTATACAGCACCTTTCTAGTCGTCCGACCTTTTTATCATTCTGCATTGGCTGCCATGAAAGATGCTCATCAGTTTTTGGGGAGATAACCATTCACACCTTTGGGAACGATTTGGGGTTCAGTATCTTCCCCTTGGAGCTGGGGATCGAACCACCGATTATCTGACTAGAGGACGACCTACATGTTTCATGTTTATTTATACATTATATATGTTTTAATAAGGAGGCCATTTTGACTTGAAACAGTAGGTCGGGGTGTCGGTTAGCTCAGTCGGTAGAGCAGCCGCCCCTTGTACGAAGGCTCAGTCCTTGCCACAGGGTTTGAATCCGACCTGCGGCCCTTGCTGCACGTCACTTCCCATCTCTCTCTCCCCACATTCCTGTCACTTCTTCAGCTGTCTCTGTCAAATAAAAGCTTGAATATATATATATATATATATGTATAATGTATATATACACATACATATACATACACACAACACACACCACACATATATATACATATATATATATATATATATATATTTACATATACACATAGATATATATACATATACACACACACACACATACACACACACACACACACACACATATATATATATATATATATATATATATATATATATATATATATATACACACATATTGGCCTTAATTAGTATTGGAACACCTGTGTTGACACTACTGTAGTGTCAACACAGGTTGTGTTTCCAATGATACTAATTAAGGCTCTGTACCATTTCATTGACTTTCCAGTGAGCCTGAATCAGAGCTGAATGGAAACGGGACCTTAATTAGCCTCATTGGTAACACCTGTGTTTGAACCCTCACATCAGGTCCAAACAGGTTGTGTGTGTGAAACAGGTGAGTAACTCACACATGTAGCTCTCTGTACACTGCATTCTGCAGCTTTCTTTCCCAGCCTGTAAAACAATAATAAAAACGTGTTATCACCACACAGAAAGACAAATAACATATATATATTATTAATATATATAGTAACATGTATTAATACGCTGTGTGTAGCTCACCTGATGTTTTGAGAAACTGCGCACGTCCTCTTTAAGTGACTCTAATTTGATGTCAGGCTGATGTAAACACTCCTGAACAACATTAAACAGAGGATAACACGTTTATTATTTAATAATAACTCGAGCTTATGTGCTGTGTTTTTACATTAATCCACATTTAGCCTCATGCTAACTCACTTTGGCTTGCCTCTCTATCTGGGAGTGCAGGTGACTTCCCTTCAGCCGCTGCACGATGTGAGCG
Source organism: Larimichthys polyactis (assembly GCA_018985215.1). Taxonomy (NCBI): domain Eukaryota; kingdom Metazoa; phylum Chordata; class Actinopteri; family Sciaenidae; genus Larimichthys; species Larimichthys polyactis. Next base: position 77,117 of record JAFMOB010000335.1, read on the forward strand.
ATGCTCAGGGACAGCTCGGTGCCCTCGTCCATGCTCGTTACTTGCAGTTTGTTGTTGTTGTTGTTGTTGTTGTTGTGGTGCACCGGGTTAGCATCCAGCCGCCCCCTGCAGAGGTTACTAAGCAACTGCTGCCTGGCAGCGCGTGTGCAGGCGGTGGAAACAAGAGACACACACGTTGGTTCCGAGGGGGGGAAAAAAAATCTTGTTCCGACGGTGAGAGGGTGATAATTTAGATTTCTTTATTTAAAAAAAAAAACAGCACACGTTGAGCATGACAGTCATAAATGAGCTATAAATAAATGGAGGTTAAATGGAAGAGATTAGATTAGATTAAATAACTTTATTCATCCCACCATGGGGATTTGTACTTGTTACAGCAGAGGAAAGTGTAGCATACGCTACAGAATTAGAAAAAAGTAGAAAAGGCAACAAAAAAAAAACGAAAGAAATATCTATAACCTACACAATAAACACGAAAAACAATCAACCTTCAAAACAGGAGAGAGGGCTCTCTCAATTTGTGGCAGCGGCAGCTAGTAGTGGCATTTCTGGTGGCTGCCACTGACCTGCCGTGGCAGCTGCCGGTACCTGCCACTGGTGTCTGCGGCAGCCTGCCATTGACCTGCACGGCTGCAAAGAGGCAAAGAACCATCAATAAACTCTGAGGCACATGTTACTATTTGAAACTGTCCTGCAGGATTATAGAAATGAAAGTCAGACCCTGAAAATGTGAGAAATTGAAGCAGACGCAAAAAAAAAGATCTGAGTTCCAAAAACGTTTTTTTTCTCTTTAATAATCAGCTGCCGGTGACTGCGGCAGCTGCCACTGATCTGCCGCTGGTGTCTGCGGCAGCTGCCGGTACCCTGCCGCTGGTGTCTGCGGCAGCTGCCGGTACCTGCCGCTGGTGTCTGCGGCAGCTGCCACTGACCTGCCACGGCAACTGCCACTGACACACTGAAAGTCAGACCCTGAAAACTGTGAAAAAATTGAAGCAGACACACAAAAAAAACTGCTCGTGGACTCGTGCTGTAATTGCTGTGATGGGTGGAGATAAACTGTCATTGATCCCTGAACAGAAAATGTTGTCTAAACGCCTGCAAAGAGGCAAGAACCATCGATGAACTCTGAGGCTGTTCACATGTTACTGGTTCCTGAAGAAATTGAAGCAGATGCAAAAAAAATCTGTTCCAAAAACCTTAATTTTCTTTGAATATTAGCTGCCAAAAAAGTCAGTATACTATATAAGAAAGTCATAGTATATATGACAAAAAAGTCAGTATACTGTAAAAAAAAACAAGTCATAGTATAGTATGACTTTTTGCCATACTATCT
>JAFMOB010000691.1:0-5000 GCA_018985215.1 Larimichthys polyactis
TGTGTGGTGTGTGTGTGTGTGTGTGTGTGTGTGTGTGTGTGTGTGTGTGTGTGTGTGTGTGTGTGAACACTAAGTGTTCCTGCAGGATCACGACTCAGCGCTTGTCAGGTGCTGAGTCGTGCTCTGATTCTGCAGATCTGTAAAGTCAGATGCAGTCACGTCTTGTTCAGGTGTTCTTCGTGATATTTCAGAGCTGAATGTTTGATGAACCCGGCTGCTGGGCCCGGTTCTGTTGCTGAATGTGCTTCACTTTAATCAGACAAACATGGATCAGTTAGTACAGTTTAATTGTCTGCAGATGATTTTACAATCAAAAGAAAATAATAAACTGACCTCAGGTGTTTTTTGTGAATAAATAAAGTTCTGCTCCGACCACCAGGTGGAGCTGTGACATCACAGATCAGCTGGTTCAGAGGCCGAAAGGTTGTCGAAGAAAAACCAGACATGACTCACAGACAGTCAGACAGACAGACAGTCAGACAGACAGACAGACAGTCAGACAGACAGACAGACAGTCAGACAGACAGACAGACAGTCAGTCAGACAGACAGACAGTCAGACAGACAGTCAGTCAGTCAGACAAACAGACAGTCAGACAGTCAGTCAGACAGACAGACAGACAGTCAGACAGACAGACAGACAGACAGTCAGACAGACAGACAGTCAGACAGACAGACAGACAGTCAGACAGTCAGTCACACAGTCAGACAGTCAGACAGACAGTCAGACAGACAGACAGACAGACAGTCAGACAGACAGACAGACAGACAGACAGACAGACAGACAGTCAGACAGACAGACAGACAGTCAGACAGACAGACAGACAGACAGACAGACAGACAGTCAGACAGACAGACAGACAGACAGTCAGACAGACAGACAGACAGACAGACAGACAGACAGTCTGCTTCACTGACCAATCTTCACTTCTGTTAAAAAAACACTATTATTAAACACTTTATATTTTTCTATTTAATTCAGTTTTATTTTGAAATATAAAATATACATTCACCCCCTTTAAGATACTTTCCACTGTTTATATGAAAATAAATACTTAATGACATAAACATGAAGTTTAATAACTGAATATCTGAGCTGTTTGTTTTCGTGTCAGCGTGTTTGCTGAGTCATGTTGTTGACCTTCTTCTTACTGGAATCTCTCTGACGATGAACTTTGATCTGCTTTCATCCGCACTGTTTATATCTTCAACATTTCTTCATCTCAGCACGTTCTGCTCGTTATTTTACCATCACTGATGACGCTGACGTCTGTTAGTCACTTTGTACCACAGTGAGACGTCAACATCATGTAAACATGTGCAACAACATGTATACATGTGCAACATCATGTAAACATACATCATGTAAACATGTGCAACAACATGTATACATGTGCAACATCATGTAAACATGTATACATGTGCAACATCATGTAAACATGTAAACATGTGCAACAACATGTATACATGTGCAACATCATGTAAACATACATCATGTAAACATGTTTAACAACATGTATACATGTGCAACATCATGTAAACATACATCATGTAAACATGTTTAACAACATGTATACATGTGCAACATCATGTAAACATGTGCAACATCATGTAAACATGTGCAACAACATGTATACATGTTTAACAACATGTAAACATGTTCAACATCATGTAAACATACATCATGTAAACATGTTTAACAACATGTATACATGTGCAACATCATGTAAACATGTTTAACAACATGTAAACATGTGCAACATCATGTAAACATGTTTAACAACATGTAAACATGTGCAACAACATGTAAACATGTGCAACATCATGTAAACATGTGCAACATCATGTAAACATGTGCAACATCATGTAAACATGTTTAACAACATGTATACATGTGCAACATCATGTAAACATACATCATGTAAACATGTTTAACAACATGTAAACATGTGCAACAACATGTAAACATGTGCAACATCATGTAAACATGTTTAACATCATGTATACATGTGCAACATCATGTAAACATGTTTAACATCATGTAAACATGTGCAACAACATGTAAACATGTGCAACATCATGTAAACATGTTTAACAACATGTAAACATGTGCAACAACATATACACTTGTGCAACAACATGTAAACATGTGCAACAACATATACACTTGTGCAACAACATGTAAACATGTGCAACAACATGTAAACATGTGCAACAACATATACACATGTGCAACAACATGTAAACATGTTTAACAACATGTATACATGTGCAACATCATGTAAACATGTTTAACAACATGTATACATGTGCAACATCATGTAAACATGTTTAACATCATGTAAACATGTGCAACAACATGTAAACATGTGCAACATCATGTAAACATGTGCAACAACATGTAAACATGTGCAACAACATATACACTTGTGCAACAACATGTAAACATGTGCAACAACATATACACTTGTGCAACAACATGTAAACATGTGCAACAACATATACACATGTGCAACAACATGTAAACATGTGCAACAACATGTAAACATGTGCAACAACATATACATTTGTGCAACAACATGTAAACATGTGCAACATCATGTAAACATGTGCAACAACATGTAAACATGTGCAACAACATGTAATCTTGTGCAACAACATATACACGTGTGCAACAACATGTAAACATGTGCAACAACATATACATTTGTGCAACAACATGTAAACGTGTGCAACAACATGTAAACGTGTGCAACAACATGTAAACGTGTGCAACAACATGTAAACATGTGCAACAACATGTAAACGTGCAAACTATATGTTGTTGCACATGTTTATATATTGACATGTGCAAACAACATATCATTATTATTATTATTATTATATACATATTTTCATGTTTAAAATGACTTGACAATTTTGCAGCGACCTCGTTCTTCGTCCTCAGAGGATGAACCTCTGTGATTTTAATTACCTCAGGTCTCTCCTTTCAAACTTTGTGTACTTTGTGTGTACTTTGTGTGTACTTTGCCAGCATGTTGTTGTTGCTGTGCTCTAAATTTCTCGTCAGTGATCGTTCAACTCTGACCTCAGATCAGATCAGATCAGAGTCCAGATTTCTCTGTGCACAGTCACTCACAGGTAAACACACTTCCTCTCAGCACAGAGGAAATCACATGATCTTCTTGTGCAATCATCATCTTCATCATCAGCATCATCTTCTTCATCTTCATCAGCAGCTGCAGTGGCTGTTTCCTGCAGCTGACGGATGGATTGAGGTCATGTTGTTGTTTCTGTTGTTCCCGTTGAGCCAAGCTGGAGGGTTTCCTGGTATCACCTCAGCACATTCCTCTGGGAGGGAGTGAGGAGGGTGAGGAGGGTGAGGAAGGGGGGAGGAGCGAGGAGGTGAAAGAGAAAGTGAAGCTCATGGGAGTTACAAGAAGAGAAAAGAAGACGGATCGTTTCCCAGGAGCAGCTTTCTAATTTTACAGAGAAAAGTGAACTCCACCCAGCTTCATGTTCTCACTCTGATCTGATCTGAGGTCAGAGTCTGAGGTTCAGTCTCTCATGATTTTTTTCTTTTTTTCCCTGAAGCCTGAAACTTTTTCCAGGAACCCACAACAGAACCACAAACAGAGACATTGGATACGTTTCTGGACACGTCCCGCACACACTGCACTGACACCGACTGTCACTGATGCTGTGAACTCCTGAGACATGACAGGAGCTGAGTGAAGAACGTCAAATATAACTCAGCAGGTTAATGATGTTTAATGAGACCGACCTGGAAACATCTTCAAGAAATAAAGAAAACAGATTTATTCATAATACTTTCATAAAGCAGCAGCTTGAAGCTTAGACAGGCTCAGAAGAAGTTTTATGTTCTGCAGACGTCTGAAGAACGTTAAAGTCACATTGACCTGAGTAGGAGCCACATGCATGCTGTCTGCACAAAAGTGAACATTACGTCTGCTGGAGATGAGAGTGAATAATAAAGGCTGCACATCAACAAACAGAAACATAGTTTCCAAGTTTCCACGTTCACGGTCACGTGACTTTAGTTCACCAGCCTGAAGATGTGAAGATCTTTGTGAAGGCTGCTTTCATCTGCAGCTCTTCTCTTCAGCCAGCTGACTCTGCAGTTTCTTCTCAACCAAAAATAACTCGTCATAAAGACTCATCGATTTCTCTGAGAAACATTGACATGCAGACAGACGATGGAGGCTGCGGTTCAAACCAGAAACCTCAGCAGGAGGATCTGAGCACGGAGGAACTTCAGAGCCTGATGCCCGCCGCCCGCCGTCTCTGTGGGAAAATGAAGGTCATGTGACTCCAACAGAGAAGCTGTCACTCGAACTCTGTGACATCCTGACATGAGCTGAAGTTTGTCTGAAACCAAAAGTCCAAAGCGGAAGGACGAGGCGTCCAGATGAAGAAAGTCTACTCACATTTTTTAATATTCACGTTTTATTCACGTTCACATTTTGGCACAAAGAAATAAAAACAAAGAATCCAGTCCTGCTCGAGGTCGACCTCGGGCGTGTGTCAGGTCAGCTGTGTGTCTGGAACACGACCTGGATCGGCGCGTTCCCGCCACCTGAAAACAGGATCCATGTTTACCTGCCCTCACCTGCTAATTATGAGCTTTAATCATAAACGTGACAAGGACAACGAGGCGTGAGCTGCAGAGCGTCTGCCAGCGAGGACACGCGTCCAATCAGTGACGGCTCCTTTTAGCCTCTTTTAGCTCGCATGTCTTTATAATAACAGACAGTTCTGGTTCTGGTCCAGTTTCTCGTAAAGTCTCTCATGTCTCATCAGGATGTTTTTTTAAGAACATGCAGGAGGAATGTGAAATATGAAACAGAACAAACTGAACTCGGACCGGAGGAACCGGTTTGTACTCCTGAACTCTGATGAGTTCATAAACATGACCGACCTGCTCCACTTCTGGACTCACAAGACCCAGAAGTTCAGGTTTACATAAAGTGTTTTTCATTG
>JAFMOB010000691.1:15000-17500 GCA_018985215.1 Larimichthys polyactis
GTCGCTCCGTGTTCACACTCACTGTTTGCTCTGCAGCTGCTGACAGATGTGGAGAATGTTAATGTAACGTTAACGTAACGTTTGTTCTTCCAGTGACTCATGCAGTGTGTGTGTGTGTGTAAAACACACACACACACACCATCTACACCTCCATCTACACCATCTACACCATCTACACTGTCTACACCTCCATCTACACCATCTACACCGTCTACACCTCCATCTACACCATCTACACATTCATCTACACCATCTACACCATCTACACATTCATCTACACCATCTACACCATCTACACCATCTACACCATCTACACCATCTACACATTCATCTACACCATCTACACCATCTACACCATCTACACCATCTACACCATCTACACCTCCATCTACACCATCTACACCGTCTACACCTCCATCTACACCATCTACACCGTCTACACCATCTACACCATCTACACCTCCATCTACACCATCTACACCATCTACACCTACAACTACACCATCTACACCATCTACACCATCTACACCGTCTACACCATCTACACCTACAACTACACCATCTACACCGTCTACACCATCTACACCTACAACTACACCATCTACACCATCTACACCATCTACACCGTCTACACCATCTACACCTACAACTACACCATCTACACCGTCTACACCATCTACACCTACAACTACACCATCTACACCATCTACACATTCATCTACACCATCTACACCATCTACACCATCTACACCATCTACACCATCTACACCATCTACACCTCCATCTACACCATCTACACCGTCTACACCTCCATCTACACCATCTACACCGTCTACACCATCTACACCATCTACACCTCCATCTACACCATCTACACCATCTACACCTACAACTACACCATCTACACCATCTACACCATCTACACCGTCTACACCATCTACACCTACAACTACACCATCTACACCGTCTACACCATCTACACCTACAACTACACCATCTACACCATCTACACCATCTACACCATCTACACCGTCTACACCATCTACACCTACAACTACACCATCTACACCGTCTACACCATCTACACCTACAACTACACCATCTACACCATCTACACCATCTACAAATATTTGATTGAAATAACTTTGATTGTTTGACTCCATCAAACTTTGCTCCGATCTAACCACAGTTACGCTTCACTGCTGATCAGTCTGTCCATCTGGTCCGGTCCGGTCCGTGCTGGGTCAGTACCTGTACTGGAGCATGTGTGAACTTGTTTCCTGTATCAGTGAATCAGACAGTTTGTTTGACAGTTTGAGGACATCTGGACTCTACGTCCTGCAGCTAAGACCAGTAACAGACAAACTCACAGAGGACTTGTCTGCTTCCTTTAGCCCCTCACAAATAGACCATCTTGTTGATAGTATTACAGGCTCATTACGGACAACTCTAGACTCTATTGCACCTCTGAAAAAGAAGATAATTAAACAAAGAAGGCTAGCACCATGGTATAACCAGCAGACTCGTAAATTAAAGCAAGAGGCACGTAAATCTGAACGCAAATGGCCACTAAACTGGAAGAATCTCATCTAGTCTGGCAAGATAATCTCAAAACATACAGGAAGGCTCTCCGTAATGCCAGAGCAGCCTATTACTCTTCTTTAATTGAGGAGAATAAGAACAACCCCAGGTTTCTCTTCAGCACTGTAGCCAGGCTAACAGAGAATCACAGCTCTACTGAACCATCTATTCCTTTAGGTCTAAGTAGCAATGACTTCATGAGCTTCTTTAATGATAAAATTAAAAAACTATTAGCATTCTGATATAGCAAGTTTTGAAACAGCTGTAAAACCTGTTATGTATTTAGACAGTTTTTCTCCCATCGACCTTCATCAAATAACTTTAATCATTTCTGCAGCTAAGCCGTCAACCTGTCTCTTAGACTCCATCCCAACCAGGCTGCTCAAGGATGTTTTACCTGTAGTTAGTAATTCGTTATTGGATATGATTAATCTGTCTTTATTATCAGGATATGTACCACAGTCCTTTAAGGTAGCTGTAATTAAACCTCTTCTTAAAAAGCCCACTCTAGACCCAGAGGTCTTAGCCAACTACAGACCGATATCAAATCTTCCCTTTCTGTCTAAGATACTTGAGAAAGCTGTAGCTAATCAGCTGTGTGACTTTCTCCATAACAATAGTCTATTTGAGGATTTCCAGTCAGGATTTAGAGTGCATCATAGCACAGAGACCGCATTAGTCAAAGTTACAAATGACCTCCTAATGGCATCAGACAAAGGACTCATCTCTGTACTTGTCCTGTTAGATCTTAGTGCTTCATTTGACACCATTGACCATCAAATTCTTTTACAGAGACTGGAACATCAAATTGGCATCAAAGGAACCGCCCTAAGCTGGTTTAAGTCGTATTTCTTAGATCGATCTCAGTTTGTTCACGTCAATGATGAATCCTCCATGCAGACCAAAGTTTGTCATGGAG
>JAFMOB010000691.1:35817-58317 GCA_018985215.1 Larimichthys polyactis
CCAGCTGGAGGCGCTGTCTCAGAGACTGTCTCAGCTTCCTCGCATCGACACGGTGAACACACGCTTTGATTTTCACAACTTTATTGATCCTCAAAGGAAATGAACAGACTACCAACATTAAAGTGGCTCAATGTATCCTGACCTCTGACCCCTGACCCCTGACCCCTGTCTGCTTGCAGTTCTCTCTGCAGATGGATCTGATCCGGCAGCAGCTGGAGTTCGAAGCACAGCAGGTCCAGTCCGTGATGGAGGAACGCTTCGGCACCAGAGACGAGATGGTTCAGAGGACACAGGTGAGACCGAGACCACCGGCTGCATCAAACATCAAATGAATTATCTTCACCAAGAAACAAGACAGACAAGACGAAGACGTCTGAACAGATGTTAGAGCATCTGGACGTGTCTGAGCTCTGTGTGTGTGTGTGTGTGTGTGTGTGTGTGTGTGTGTGTGTGTGTGTGTGTGTGTGTTGTTGCAGATGCGTGTTGCCCGTCTGGAGCAGCTGCAGAAAGAGCTGCAGGAGGCCCGAGGGAGTCAGGAGAGCCAGCTACAGGTCAGACATTCAGACATGTACAGTAACACAGAGCAGATGGTAAACTGTCTGTTGACAGATGTTATGAACATCGAGTTCATCAATGTTGGACCGAACCTGAAGTTCACTCCTGGTTCCTCTGTACACTCTGCAGTCACCAGACTTTGAGCTTCATTGTTCTTTTCTGTACATTGTTGCTATAAACAGTTCGACCTGCTGGTTAGCACCGTTGCATGGCTTTGTGGGTCATGTGGGTTCAGTGTGTTATCTGGTGGACTTCAGGTTTCTGCAACTTCCTGACTGTCAAACATTAAAACGTCCAAGTAGGTCTGAGGAAACTTGATGCTTTACGTTGGTTTGTCTTTAGGTTTCAGCTCGTCTACAGCAGTGATCATGAATCATGATGCATCGTGTACAGAAACCAGCCAATGTTACTTTAGAAATATGAAGTTCACTGAGATCTTTGGTGTGATGGGAGCTGAAGGCGTGAACATGTTTATCCAGGTTGATCGTAGGTGAACATCGTTTTTTTTTCATCCTCTCTGAGCCATTGCAACCTGTGATTACCCAGATCCCCCTTCTTTGTGTTTACATGTATCTCAAGAGAGCCTCACCCTCCAGTCTACCTCTGAGTGGTTCACTGCAGTAGTCGTTCCCAGTCTAACTCCACCTGACACAGCGACACTGAGCCATCATAGGCCCAGACCCAGAAACCCGGGTACAGAGGCTCAGTGAAAGTGGAGGTGAAGGTGTGAAGGTGGACCATGGTGTCCTGAGAGATGCAGTAAAAGGACAGAGAGCCTTTGGGCCAGTCCAGGTAAACCCCAACTCTGCGGCTGAAGGGTTGGGGTGAGTAAGACCTGAACCTCTTGTTATTGTGGCAGGGCGTGTAGCTTCCCTCTGAACACTCCAGACTCCAGGACCGCTCGTTGTGACCCAGCAGACAGCTCTTTGTGTCTCCGTCTCTGGAAATGCTGTTGTATGCGATGCCGATGTCGGCGCCGCCGCTCCACACCACTTCCCAGTACACGGAGTCCAGCAAGCCCTCCCTGCACAGGACCTGAGGACAGCGCTCAAACCGGTCCGGGTGGTCCAGGGGTCGGTGTTCTGACCACACTCGAGTCGCCTTCCTGTTGCTGTCGGTCAGGTGGAGCTCTGAGTTGGCGGTGTTGGGGTCAAAGGTCAAATAGCAGGCATCTAAGGGGCAAAACAAGGAGCAAGATTAGCCAATTCATGGTTTCTGATTTTTAAAGACTGCTCTGAGTTAAAGCTCTATGCAGACGATATTATTACAGACACGTGAAGCTCAGATATAAAGAAGAAGATATAAAACGAGCTTACAGTTTTTCACCAACCACAAGTCTTCTCCTTGCTGATCCCTGTGAGAGCAGAAATAATCATCATGAATCAAAATTTACTGTAAAAATAAAGTTTGTTAAACAGTTTGAACACGACAGTAAAGTGTTACCGGTCTTCTAGTGGTTTGACTCACCTCATGTCGTCTTTGTTAGAGTCTCTGAGACTTAAGAGGCAGATCCCAGATGACGGAGCCTGCCGAGGAAGACATGGCTCCTCTGATTGTTCTTCTTCTTCTTCTTCCCCATTTATCGTCTCGTCTTCTGCTGACACCAAAGAAGAACAGCTGTGGCTCCACTCTTCACACTCACATCTCTGCTCAGCTGTAGAGTTGATATATTATATTATATCTAACAAACTGTAAAATAATGTTTTCTATAAACAAAACCCAAACAAAATGCCGATATTGTACAATTGTGCCAACCTTCCTGTGATGTAGGAATCAGTTCCTCACTTTCAAGAGTTTCCTCTTCAGATCCATCCAGTTCATCCACCTGGTCTTTCATGTTGTCTGCATCGACTGTCTCGTCCTTCTCCTCAGAGAGGTTTCCCCTAAAACCCTTGAAGGGTTTGTCAGTCCTTTCAGCTCTCAAGACTTTTATCTTGAAGGTGTTGGTTGAGCTTTCCTTTGCAGTGTCTCTCTGTTGTGAAAGACCAATTCTGAAGACGTCTTTGAAATGATTGAAGTCTTCCTTGAGAACGCTCAGAGGGTTGATCATCTTCTCTGTTGACTTCATCTCTTTGTCCTTTGACGAGTTGATGCTGAAGATGCTGGTTACGTCCTCTTTAAACTGACTGAAGTCCTCCTTCAGAAGATCGAGTGTGCTGCTGGCAGGTTTATTTGCGGTCAAAGGACGGTCCTCGTTGTCCATCTTTGTCTCTTTGTCCTTGAAGACTTTCAGCACTTCCTCCTTCAGAAGACTTAGTGGACCTATGTTCCTGTTTGTCTTAAGAAGGTCTTTCATCCTCATGTTTTTATCCTTTTGGTCTTTTTCATCAGATTCATTCGTCTTGTCGTCTTCAGGACTTTGTATTTCAGGCTCCTTACACTCATTTTCCTGTGAAGGTTCCTCAACGAGACTCATTTTCCGTCTTTTGTTCAGTCCAACTTGTTTCAGCAGAGTTTTGTTGCCTCTCTTTATTTCCTGTTAGACGCAGTGAATCGTTTCATTGTTGGAGACTTCATGGAGTACCTGGATGAACAGATCAATGTAGAATTAAGTCAAATGTTAACACCTAATGATGTACATTAACATAACATTTTATTTTTCTAGCAACACATTCTCACTCCAAATCCTGCAGCTTGGCCCTGCGCTTCAAATTATGATGCTGTGCGACTCCCCCTAGTGTTGGGGTGGAGTTTACACGTTCTCCCACAGGTTTAGAGGTTATAGATTGGGCACCTATGGGCAACTCTAAATTGGCCATAGGTGTGAATGTGACTGTGATGATTGTCTATGTGTCAGCCCTGTGAGGAATTGGCAACTTGTCCAGCATGTACCAGCTCCAACCTGCGACCCTGATAAAGAGGTCATGGAGAAAAGATGGCGGCTGGATGTTAAAATAAGTAACGTGACATAATGTTACGTAACGTGGCGCAACGTAACGTAACTTCAGCGACACATCAGAGCAGGACACGCGTCCATAAATGACTGCAGAGGGAAACCCAGAGCGGCTCATCTGTTTCAGTCTTTGAGGAGTTTCATGAAGCTCTTCAGTCAGAGTTAATGAGCTCGCCACTAATGATCTGCAAATCAGTCCACAGAACTCAAACAAAGCAATGTCACATTTTCAAACCAACGACCTGAACCCCAAAAGAAATTTAAACAGTTCAACATGAAGGAAATGCAGCTTCAAACATTTAAACCTGGTTTACTCTCAGGTCTAACTTTAGCTCGTGCTCAGACTTGTTTAAAGTGACTCAGATGATCTGGTTTCAGTCGTTCACACAGTCGGATACTCACGGCTGCTCCACGTTTGTCTGATTCACTAAATCCTCAAACCAGACCGGTGTTCTGTGAGCGTTCTCTGAGCGTTCTGTGAGCGTTCTCTGAGCGTTCTGTGAGCGTTGTGGCTGTAATCTCTGTCTCTCTGTGTTTGTGTCGACATTCTTTCATTCAGCTGATTCTGGTTCGACCAGTTTGACTCCATGTTTGACAGCTCGGCTGATGATTGGCTGAGCTGTGTCTGAGAGTTTCAGTTCATCACATCCAGTTTAAACCTGTCCAACATTTTGAAATAATAAGCTCGACTTCAGTTCATTGGGGTCAAAGTTGAGTTTAAATATAGCTTGGTTACAGTGAGCCATCTTTTCGATTTTTATATTATCATTCAAAAACATGGCAGCTTTCTGTTCCACCTGCAGCGACATGAAGCTCGTTATGATGTCAAACTGAAACTATCAGCTAAACGAGGCTAAAAAGCTGTTTGTGTTAAATAATAATGAGATATTTAATAAATGTTAAAGTCTCTCAGATCTGTGGCGGGGTCTGCCTCCATGAATAATTAATCATCTCAGCTGTGCTCATTAATTCTTTAACAGGCTGAACTCTGACCTTTTGACCCATAAAACTGTCGTTATGACGAACGGCAGATTTACAATGATTTGAAATGTTTTTATGTTTTTTGAAATATTAAACTATTAATAAATTGTTTAATGGATTAATTAGATTTAGTTACTTTAGTGACTAACAGAATCCGTTCATGATCAAAAGATGAATCAATAATTAAATCTGGTTGTTGTCAGTCAAATATTAAATAATGATGCAGAACGATTTGAGCTTTGGTTCTCTTGAGCTTTGGTCCTCCTCCTCCTCCTCCTGCTCCTCCTCCTCCTCCTCCTGCTCCTCCTCCTCCTCCTCCTGCTCCTCCTGCTCCTCCTCCTGCTCCTCCTGCTCCTCCTCCTGCTCCTCCTCCTGCTCCTCCTCCTGCTCCTCCTGCTCCTCCTCCTCCTCCTGCTCCTCCTCCTGCTCCTCCTCCTCCTCCTGCTCCTCCTCCTCCTGCTCCTGCTCCTCCTGCTCCTCCTCCTGCTCCTCCTCCTGCTCCTCCTCCTGCTCCTTCTGCTCCTCCTCCTGCTCCTCCTGCTCCTCCTCCTGCTCCTCCTGCTCCTCCTCCTCCTCCTCCTGCTCCTCCTGCTCCTCCTCCTCCTCCTGCTCCTCCTGCTCCTCCTGCTCCTCCTCTTCAGGTCCGGCTCGTTGCTATGCAGAGAATCCTGGGGTCTCATGTACGAATACTTGCGTGGATTTCCTACTAAAACTTGCCGTACGCCAGAACCCGGAAACTGTCGTACGCACAAAAATATTCAGATGTATCAAAGTGTGCGTTCGCATGGATCCAAGCACGTTTCTTTTGTACATGCCAATCAACGTGGAATTGAGCGCACGTGCAACTCCTCCCTGTCCACGCCTCATTTACATATGCAAATCTATTTAAATAGGTCCCGGACCCGAGATTCACCTCTTTGTCCGATCAGATAACGCGATAACGTGGGATCCGAGCAGCGCACACACAGGTGTGGACAGGTGTGGACAGGTGTGGCGCTGTGGCTGACATTTTACGCCCGCTTTTACTGACAAGAATACTGAACACAGGGAGATAATCAGGGCTTGTTAGAAAGCTCTGCAGCTCTAATTTCACCAGCAGAAAATAAAGAAAACCAAAAACATGATATTTGAATGCGCACATGCCCAAATATGCATTGGCACACTGGCACGGCTTCTGGGTGAGTAAAGAGTTTATTCGTTTAATTGTTTCGTATGTAATCCAGCGTTACATACGGGACAATTAAACGAATAGAAGCCACCCATCGCGCACCGTGCAGCCTCCAGCCTGTTCCCAACCATGCTGTTAGTCATAATGAATGAGTCGTGCGTTGAACCAGGCCACCTTGCCGCGATGTTAGTTAGCTGCATTCGCGCATCACATATGATTTGAACATTGATGGAATAAAAATGTTTCCTACTAACATAAACAAATTCATTCTGTGATGGCGCTTTTATAGCAATGTGTGTGCAGTCAATAGCTCCGATTACATTAGGGAAACCGGCTCTCGCTGCAAATTGCGCTTTAATGTCGGCCTGTTCAACAGCATTGTACGGGAATCTGATGTACCAGGAAGACATTCGGATGATTCCGTCCCACACAGCTGGCATGGCTCGGCTCAGGGTTGACTGGCACACTCCTGACCGATCGGCCGGCTCCCGCTGGAATGCCCCTGTTGCCAGGAACCCCAACGTAGTCAGGTAGCCGGCCCGCCGGCCCCCGTTGCGCTCTAGGGCCGGCCGCAGCTCTGCGCACAACTCCAGTAACAGTGGCCTTGGTAACCGAAATCGTCTTAT
The DNA here is from genome assembly GCA_018985215.1 of Larimichthys polyactis. Classification (NCBI taxonomy): domain Eukaryota; kingdom Metazoa; phylum Chordata; class Actinopteri; family Sciaenidae; genus Larimichthys; species Larimichthys polyactis. Next base: position 42,041 of record JAFMOB010000691.1, read on the forward strand.
GAGCCAATTATCATTGTTTACAAGTAAATCCATGCGTTCCTTAAATCGCTCACGTCGGATTGCACCATTTACAAGGTCCTCTAACAACGCTAACGCTGTCTTTGTTAATATCATTTTCTTCATCACATTACGCATGCTTTTATATCCACCTATATAATTGCAAACACGTGGGTGTGTTAATTGTTCATAAGTGTGTCTCTGATGTGCACATCACTCTGATGACTACTTGTTTTCACATTATTAACAGTTTCCCAGCTTCACCTCTAGGTGTCGCCAAAGGAACAATAGCTGTAGAAACGTGCGTACGACAGCTATGAAATTGGCGTGGGGCACGCACATTTCTACGATTGTTTCACGTTTGATACATTTGAACGTGAGCGTGGAAAAGGACGTACGCCCCTTTTTTGTGCGTACGCATGCTTTGTACATGAGGCCCCAGGAGCCTCATGTACGAATACTTGCGTGGATTTCCTACTAAAACTTGCCGTACGCCAGAACCCGGAAACTGTCGTACGCACAAAAATATTCAGATGTATCAAAGTGTGCGTTCGCATGGATCCAAGCACGTTTCTTTTGTACATGCCAATCAACGTGGAATTGAGCGCACGTGCAACTCCTCCCTGTCCACGCCCCCATTTACATATGCAAATCTATTTAAATAGGCCCTGGACCCGAGATTCACCTCTTTGTCCGATCAGATAACGCGATAACGTGGGATCCGAGCAGCGCACACACAGGTGTGGACAGGTGTGGACAGGTGTGGCGCTGTGGCTGACATTTTACGCCCGCTTTTACTGACAAGAATACTGAACACAGGGAGACAATCAGGGGCTTGTTAGAAAACTCTGCAGCTCTAATTTCACCAGCAGAAAATAAAGAAAACCAAAAACATGATATTTGAATGCGCACATGCCCAAATATGCACTGGCACACTGGCACGGCTTCTGGGTGAGTAAAGAGTTTATTCATTTAATTGTTTCGTATGTAATCCAGCGTTACATACGGGACAATTAAACGAATAGAAGCCACCCATCGCGCACCGTGCCAGCCTCCAGCCTGTTCCCAGCAATGCTGTTAGTCATGATGAATGAGTCGTGCGTTGAACCAGGCCACCTTGCCACGATGTTAGTTAGCTGCATTCGCGCATCACATATGATTTGAACATTGATGGAATAAAAAATGTTTCCTACTCACATAAACAAATTCATCCTGTGATTTTATAGCAATGTGTGTGCAGTCAATAGCTCCGATTACATTAGGGAAACCGGCTCTCGCTGCAAATTGCGCTTTAATGTCGGCCTGTTCAACAGCATTGTACGGGAATCTGATGTACCAGGAAAACATTCGGATGATTCCGTCCCACACAGCTGGCATGGCTCGGCTCAGGGTTACCTGGCACACTCCTGACCGATCGGCCAGCTCCCGCTGGAATGCCCCTGTTGCCAGGAACCCCAGCGTAGTCAGGCAGCCGGCCCGCCGGCCCCCGTTGCGCTCTCAGGCCGGCCGCAGCTCTGCGCACATCTCCAGTAACACTGGTCTTGGTAACCGAAATCGTCTTATGAGCCAATTATCATTGTTTGCAAGTAAATCCTTGCGTTCCTTAAATCGCTCACGTCGGATTGCACCATTTACAAGGTCCTCTAACAACGCTAACGCTGTCTTTGTTAATACATTTTCTTCATCACATTGTGCATGCTTTTATATCCACCTATATAATTGCAAACATGTGGGTGTGTTAAATGTTCATAAGTGTGTCTCTGATGTGCACATCACTCTGATGACTACTTGTTTTCACATTATTAACAGTTTCCCAGCTTCACCTCTAAGTGTCGCCAAAGGAACAATAGCTGTAGAAACGTGCGTACGACAGCTATGAAATTGGCGTGGGGCACGCACATTTCTACGATTGTTTCACGTTTGATACATTTGAACGTGAGCGTGGAAAAAGACGTACGCCCCTTTTTTGTGCGTACGCATGCTTTGTACATGAGGCCCCAGGTCTTTAGAGGCGCCTCAGAGCTGCGCTGTGATTGGCTGTTGCCAGGCTGCAGGGTTGGCACAGAGCGAGTCGGTTCCCTCTGAGAATAACAACGAGACAGAACATCAACAACTGCAGAGCATCAGCTGACCCAGATCCAAGAACTGTCTGCGCCCCCTCAAGTAGAACACAGAGAACACAGTCCAGGTCTACATAGTCCAGGTCTACAGAGTCCAGGTCTACACAGTCCAGGTCTACATAGTCCAGGTCTACACAGTCCAGGTCTACAGAGTCCAGGTCCACATGGTCTAGGTCTACACAGTCCAGGTCTACATAGTCCAGGTCTACACAGTCCAGGGGCCTCATGTACGAATACTTGCGTGGATGTCCTACTAAAACTTGCCGTACGCCAGAACCCGGAAACTGTCGTACGCACAAAAATATTCAGATGTATCAAAGTGTGTGTTCATGGATCCAAGCACGTTTCTTTTGTACATGCCAATCAACGTGGAATTGAGCGCACGTGCAACTCCTCCCTGTCCACGCCCCCATTTACATATGCAAATCTATTTAAATAGGCCCTGGACCTGAGATTCACGGCTTTGTCCGATCAGATAACGCGATAACGTGGGATCCGAGCAGCGCACACACAGGTGTGGACAGGTGTGGACAGGTGTGGCGCTGTGGCTGACATTTTACGCCCGCTTTTACTGACAAGAATACTGAACACAGGGAGATAATCAGGGGCTTGTTAGAAAGCTCTGCAGCTCTAATTTCACCAGCAGAAAATAAAGAAAACCAAAAACATGATATTTGAATGCGCACATGCCCAAATATGCATTGGCACACTGGCACGGCTTCTGGGTGAGTAAAGAGTTTATTCGTTTAATTGTTTCGTATGTACATACGGGACAATTAAACGAATAGAAGCCACCCATCTTGCACCGTGCAGCCTCCAGCCTGTTCCCAGCAATGCTGTTTGTCATAATGAATGAGTCGTGCGTTGAACCAGGCCACCTTGCCGCGATGTTAGTTAGCTGCATTCGCGCATCACATATGATTTGAACATTGATGGAATAAAAATGTTTCCTACTCACATAAACAAATTCATCCTGCGATGGCGCTTTTATAGCAATGTGTGTGCAGTCAATAGCTCCGATTACATTAGGGAAACCGGCTCTCACTGCAAATTGCGCTTTAATGTTGGCCTGTTCAACAGCATTGTACGGGAATCTGATGTACCAGGAAAACATTCGGATGATTCCGTCCCACACAGCTGGCATGGCTCGGCTCAGGGTTAACTGGCACACTCCTGACCGATCGGAATGCCCCTGTTGCCAGGAACCCCAGCGTAGTCAGGCAGCCGGCCCGCCGGCCCCCGTTGCGGTCTAGGACCGGCCGCAGCTCTGCGCACAACTCCAGTAACACTGGCCTTGGTAACCGAAATCGGTTTATGAGCCAATTATCATTGTTTGCAAGTAAATCCTTGCGTTCCTTAAATCGCTCACGTCGGATTGCACCATTTACAAGGTCCTCTAACAACGCTAACGCTGTCTTTGTTAATATCATTTTCTTCATCACATTGTGCATGCTTTTATATCCACCTATATAATTGCAAACATGTGGGTGTGTTAAATGTTCATAAGTGTGTCTCTGATGTGCACATCACTCTGATGACTACTTGTTTTCACATTATTAACAGTTTCCCAGCGTCACCTCTAGGTGTCGCCAAAGGAACAATAGCTGTAGAAACGTGCGTACGACAGCTATGAAATTGGCGTGGGGCACGCACATTTCTACGATTGTTTCACGTTTGATACATTTGAACGTGAGCGTGGAAAAAGACGTACGCCCCTTTTTTGTGCGTACGCATGCTTTGTACATGAGGCCCCAGGTCTACATAGTCCAGGTCTACACAGTCCAGGTCTACACAGTCCAGGTCTACATAGTCCAGGTCCACATAGTCCAGGTCCACATAGTCCAGGTCTACAGAGCTGGTTCACTTTGGTTTTCAGCTGTTTCCTCTCGCTGGCGTCCATTTTGTTGTCATGTGCAGCCGCTCGTGTTTAATGGAGGTTTGGATCAGAGCCACAGATTCAGTCTGTGAAACACACACACACACACACACACACACACACACACACACACACACACACACACACACAGCTTCATTTGGATTCAGACTGAAATCCTCGGAGTCGCATCAAAGCTTTCATCCCCCTTTTATCCATCCCGTCACATCACCATGGTAACACCTCAGGGCGTGATGTGTGTGTCTGTAGACAAAGAGGGATGTGTGTGTGTGTGTGTGTGTGTGTGTGTGTGTGTGTGTGTGTGTGTGTGTGTGTGCGGTAGTGAAATGAACGTTTGTTTTTGTTCGATCTAAAAACCTCGGGCTGATCTGGAATCTGTCAGACGACGTTTAAAAAAATCCTGAAATGAAGAAAGAAAAAACATTCAGCAGACAGATAGATATTAATAATTAATAATTAATAATTAATTATTAATTAACAGCCACTTACTAAATCAATCGTTTTCTTCTTTCAGCCAACATGAGCTTTAAAAGATTATTGTTTTTATAGTAAAACATCGGATTTAATATTCAGACAGACGTCAGTGTTTGTTTTGTGAGAATAATGCTGCACCATAAAGAATATTTCTTTATATGTTTTCTAATATTTCTACATGTTTTACTAGAAAAACAATAAAGGTTGATAAATAAATCAAACTAAATTAAAATCATGAACTGTCAGAAACCTTAAAATTTGTGACATTTTTCAAGTTTTTCATTTTTAAAACTTCTAAATAAAAATAATAATAATAACTGTTGTGGAGAAGTTGCTGAAGTCAAAGGTCAAAGGTCAGGAGTTCAGAAAGTGTTGAGGAGCCTCTGATGTCTGATGCTGTATTATTTATTGACGCTTGATCAAGGAGAATTAGAGACACTCTCAAAGTTCATCAGAAGTGCCTGAGTCGGTCTCACATTCTGCCCAACTCATCCTGGTGGATCGACTTTAAACCCCAAGATAACAGCACAAATACTACACGCCCAGAATGAGTCACAGAGAATGTCTTTACCCATGGAGGTGTTATTGTCAGCATGTTCTAGTCTGGAGACACAGATGTCTGTTTACGCAGATTGGACCGTCAACAACAAGCTATCTATTATGTCTATGAAGGCAGCAACAGGTCTCTGTGACCCTGGACACCACAGTGTTGAGATAGACTGGCACCTACTGTTCCCAACCAAAGACAAACTACTAATACTAAAACTTCTTCTTCTTCTGTGCAGCTGTCTGGAGCTGAGAAGCCCCCTGCTGGAGAACCAGAGAATAACACGTCGTCAGCTGCTGCAGCAGGAACTGAAGCTTCTGCAGATGGAGGCAGCAAGGTGAGACATGAACACACCACAAGGGTTAATGAAGGTTAATGAAGGGTTAATGAAGGGTTAATGAAGGGTTAATACAGAGAGACATCGTGTGCGTCTGAAGTTCATTTGGAAGAATTTAACTTCACCTTCAAATTAAAAGACACCAAATTAATAATTTATCATCAGATACTGTATTACAAGTCCTGCATATATACTAATATAAGTAGAAGTACTTCATACGTGCACCTGACCCCTCTCAGGTGGAGATGGTCTTCTGGCTGCTCTCCATGCTCGCTAACAGAGATAAGGAGGAGATGTCTCGGACTCTGCTGGCTCTGTCCAGCTCTCAGGACAGCTGCATTGCCATGAGAAAATCTGGCTGCGTCCCGCTGCTGGTCCAGATCCTGCATGAAGCTCCGGGTACCGGCAGTGGGCCCGGAGAGACCTCGGCGGGCGGTACAATGATGGGCTGCAGCCGAGAGGCCAAATCCAGAGCCAGCGCCGCCCTCCACAACATCATCTACTCCCAGCAGGACGAGGGCCAGGCCCGCCGCGAGATGAGGGTGCTGCACATGCTGGAGCAGATCCGGACCTACTGTGACAGCGGCTGGGACTGGATCGAAAGTCATGCAGGGACACCTTCACCCGCAGGAACCAAAACCACCGGTGAGTCCAGTTCCCTCTAAACCTGAGTATCTATAACAACCAGCGCCTCAGGTTTGTTCTGTACTTGTAACCCATTAATGAGCCCACTCACCAGGGACCTTCCTCTGAAACCTTCTGTCCTATCCTTCATCTCCAGACATACCTGAACCTGTGGACCCTCAGATCTGTCAGGCCATGTGTGCCATCATGAAGCTTTCCTTTGAAGAGGAGTACCGCCGCGCCATGAATGAACTAGGTTCGTCAAACATCTCCAGTTTTTCCCGACATCAGTGACACGGTCTGCTCAGAGTTTGGTGTTTTCTTCCAGGTGGTCTGCAGGCGGTGGCTGATCTGATCCACCTGGACCAGGACATGTACGGCATGCAGAACGACCCCATCAACATGGCGCTGCGCCGCTACGCAGGGATGGCAGTGACTAACCTCACCTTTGGAGACGTCGTCAACAAGGTACAGAGTTAGCCTTAGCATGCTGTTAGTCTTATCTCTGTTAGCTATATCAAACCTTGGAGTTATCATTAGCATCATTAGCATCATTAGCTTGGTCTCAGATGACTTCCTGCTTATGCATAAATAATTATGAGATCAATTTAACACGATGATAAACCGTCATCTGTTAGTTTAGACTTCATATGAACTGAGACCTGATGTTGGTTTTTCTCTAGTCCCAGTTTGTTTCACCTCCACCTCGTCTCCCTTCAGGCCACCCTGTGCTCAAAGAAGAGCTGCCTCCAGGCTCTGGTGGCCCAGCTGGCCTCAGACAGCGAGGAGCTTCATCAGGTGGTCTCCAGCATCCTGAGGAATCTGTCCTGGAGGGCCGACATCAGCAGCAAGAGAGTCCTCCGAGACATCGGCTGCGTGTCTGCGCTGATGACCTGCGCCCTGCAGGCCACAAAGGTAACTGAAAACAAACCAACCCAACCAACCCAACCAACCCAACCAACCCAACCAACCCAACCAACCCACGCACATGAAGTGCAACGAAACAACAAAAGAAACAGAAAAGGATTTCTCTGCAGAGTTGTGGATGTAAAATACTATATTAAACCTTAACCCAGGGGTAGATAAGACTCTGCTTTGTACATGTCCCTTTGTTTTTTGCCTCGTTGAGGTTTGTTCCATATCATTGCTTAAAAAACAGCAGTTAGCTTAGCTTAGCCTAAAGTTGAGAAGCTCACTTACAAGCTTTATCTCATTTTACGGTGGTTCGTGTGCTGGACAACACGTAGAGACTTTGGGAAGTTACTGGTTCCAGCCAAGAAGTAGTGAAGTGCAAAACGTTCCATGAAAGGTTTCCATTGTTATGACACAATCTTTTTTTTTCCATGTTAACCCTCATAATGTTGATGTTAAAGTTTTTTATTTATTGTCAATCAGTTCTGCGTTACACCTTTATTCTTACTTCAGTGCAACCCATTACCACAAATGTTGGAATTTAGGGCCACTAGACCTCGTTCATATGAAAGTATACTCTGCTGTCAGTCAGAATGACCCCAAGGACAACACGAGGTGTTTCTATGTGTTTCTGTGTCGGTAAAATAAAACACTTTTTTCGTTTTGCTGGTTTTCCAGGAGTCGACCTTGAAGAGTCTTCTGAGTGCTCTGTGGAACCTGTCAGCTCACAGCATAGACAACAAGGTGGCCATCTGTTCGGTGGACGGAGCTCTGGGCTTCCTGGTCAGCACGCTGACGTACAGATGTCAGACCAACTCACTCGCCATCATTGAGAGCGGCGGAGGGATCCTTCGAAACGTTTCGAGTCTGGTCGCCACACGGGAAGACTATAGGTAAGTCAAACACTGGCTGAGTAAAGGAACATCAAACCTTAAAAGTTATTACAGGTTCATTTTTATACCGTAATGAAATCAACAGAAATGTCAAGGATCAGTGATTTGTAGGAAGTTGGGCAAAACCACTGGCACAATCCATCAACTTTTATATATGTATAAATATTAACTAAAAAAATAATACTTTGCTTCATGTGGATCTAAGAAATGAATTAAAAAGCCTTTTCGTCGTTTCTTCTCAGGCAAATCCTCAGGGACCACAACTGCCTCCACACTCTGCTGCAGCATCTGCGGTCCCACAGCCTGACCATAGTGAGCAACGCCTGCGGGACTCTGTGGAACCTTTCTGCCCGAAGTCCAAAAGACCAGGAGCTTCTGTGGGACCTCGGTGCAGTTAGCATGCTGCGCAACCTTATCCACTCCAAGCACAAGATGATAGCCATGGGCAGCGCCGCAGCTCTAAGGAACCTCCTCACCAATCGACCCCTGAAATATAAGGATGCTGCAGTCGTATCTCCCGGCTCCTGCATGCCCTCGCTCTACATGAGGAAACAGAAGGCTCTGGAGGCTGAGCTGGATGCCAAACACCTAGCAGAGACTTTTGATACCCTTGAGAAACAGAGCCCCAAGCACTTGACCCTAAACAAGCCTCTACGGCACATTGAAAGTCTGGCAAAGGATTATGCTTCTGATTCTGGTTGTTTTGATGATGATGAGGCTCCAAATGTCTCCAGCAGCCTGGACACTGGGAGCTTTTCTATGCTGTCCATGTTCCTTACCAACTCTAACTTCCTGCAAAACCAGCCACGTAAGAGAGACAGTGAACCTGAAAGAGACATAGATCCGCCTCACATGGCTGAGAAGAGACACGCACCTACTGACGATGTAGTATCTGCTGCTGCAGAGAAGCTCGCCAAAAAGATCACCAACACGGTTGCCAAGATCGATAGGTTAGTGGAAGACATCACCATGCACACATCCTCAGAGGACAGCTTTAGCCTCAGCTCTGAGGACCACCTGGCAGACTGGCCGTATGGCCTGGATGAACTTAACGAAGCCAGAGCAAAATCATGCTCTCCCTGCCGTCTCTCTGATACAAGCAGCTTGGCCCACAGAGAACGCCTCAGTAGAGCCCACGCCCTCTTGCGCCTCAAAACTGCCCATACAAGTGTGTCAACAGACAGCCTGAATAGTGGAAGCACCAGTGATGGCTACTGCGGCAGCAAAGACCAGATGCGACCTGTTCCAAGAGCTCTAATGATGCAACAGCGACCCAACCAGCTGGATCTCAAGGTAGCCCATCAAGATTACCTTAACCTAGGACCTTCTGTCCTGAATGAGACTAACCAGCAAGATATTCCTGAGAGAGACTCTGTGGACAACAAAGATGTGAAAGCTTTAGAGTTCAGCAGCACAGATGCAGAACAGAACCAGGATCAACCTGTGCAAACACCTGTCAGTGCATCCACTAAGGTATCCTCTGATGTCAGCATGACTTCAATTAAACTGTCTCCTTCCTATCAACAGGTCCCGCTCATTCAGAGCGTGGCCAAATTTGGAGTAGCAAAGACAGCTATCAATGTCCAGGCTGCCCAAGCAATGAGGAGGCAAGCATGGGTACCGACTGTGATGACTGGGGGGAGTATTACAAAATTTTCTCCAATGACATCCACCAGAAGCCCAACCATCGGGACGATGGAGACAGTCCAGAAATACTCGGTGGAGAACACCCCGATTTGCTTCTCCCGCTGCAGTTCACTATCCTCCCTCTCTTCTGGCGATGGAGCGCTGGATGGACAAAGTGAAAACGAGCTGGAGAGCGACTCATCACTAGAAATAATTGAAGTGGAGGATGAAGAAGTGAAGAGAGTTGAAGAGGATGAAACTCTGGAGGATCTGAGTGACAGCCAGCTGCTGATGACAGATTCAAAAACCTTCCCCAGCAAAGAGACCGATCCCATCGAGATCCCCTGTCCTGCCAAAAGGGAAAAGGTGTTCCTTAGAGGAGCTTCACCAGCCATACTTGAAGACAGATCTCCATCCAGTTCATCTGAGAACTACATACATGAGACACCTCTAGTAATGAGTCGCTGTAGCTCCGTCAGTTCACTGGGCAGCTTTGAGTCTCCCTCTATTGCCAGCTCAATCCAAAGTGATCCATGCAGTGAGATGATTGATGGAACAATAAGCCCTAGTGATCTTCCTGACAGCCCAGGGCAAACCATGCCTCCCAGTCGAAGTAAAACTCCATGTTGTGTTGAGTCAAATGGACCAGAAACACAGGCCACAGGAATATCAGGACAGTGGGAAAACAGCCTGCGAAAGTTCATGGAGATCGCAGACTCCAAAGAGAGGTTTAACCTTCCTCCTGACCTGGACACCATGATCTACTTCACTGTGGAAAAACCCACTGAGAACTTCTCTTGTGCTTCAAGTTTAAGTGCTCTGCCTCTTCATGAACACTACATACAGAAAGATGTGGAACTGAAATTGACCCCTCTACTCCAGCAAAATGACAAAAATCTCCCTTTCCCTGATGAGGATGAGCAAGGACTTGACCAGGGGGAGAGATACAGTGAGGGCAACTCGGACGACGACATAGAAATCTTAAAGGAATGCATCAACTCGGCAATGCCCTCCAAGTTCAGAAAAGTAAGACCTTCGCTGATGACCACCATCCCTCCTCATATTCTGAATTCCAGAAACCCAATACATCTCCCAGTGTACATGATGCTACCAAATGGCAAAACCCAAATATGTCCTGGGAGGAGAATTGTCATCCCACAAAAGGACTTCAAATTTGATGATTCATCCTTCACTGATTCTGCAGAAGGTACACCTGTTAACTTCTCCAGCACAACATCACTAAGCGATGAAACACTTCAGTATCCTGTAAAGGACAGAGGTGCTAAAGACTGCACAGCTAAAGGAATGAACAAACAGGAACTGGTCGATGATGAGGCAAAGAGGATTGAAGACTTGAGGATTTTCTCACACTTCCACAAACCCAACAGGATGAACTACCCACCTGAGATACAAATGAACCGAGCAACCAAACATGTGATTCCCACTCAGCGGGTGCTGATGCAAAGCAAAGAGGTAGCTGATAGAGTGGCAAGCCAAAGAAATCGTGATCAGTCTCCTAACCAACAAAAGAGGAGACAAGGTCAAGGTCCCATCAGGAAACTGGAACTGCCTGTTATAAAGCAAAACACAGACGGTAACCTTAATGTGGGAGCACAAAAAGGAAACGCAATGTTTCGACAGATGACTCGCTCTTCAGAGGACAGTAACAGCTTCTATGATGATGAAAATGAAAAAGAGGAAGCGATAAAACGAACAAGTAGAAAACAGACCAGGGAAGCAAGTAGAAATGCTCTCTCCCGGAGCATGACAAATATTGGCAGGGTTGATAATTCCCAAAGCAAGTCCAGAGGGTTTTACAGGATAAAACAGAACCTGATAAAGGATGAATCCCTGGCATGTTACTCACTCAGCTCATCTCTCAGTTCACTGAGTGATGCTGAGTTTGAGGATCATAAATCAAAAGCCCAGCAAATATGGTACAAGAACAGACACAACAAAACACTTAATATGGTGCAACAAGCAAAGCCTATGACAATTCATAGCCAATACGAAGAGCCAAGCTCCCCAAGCTCTGTAAGCATGGATTCAGAGGATGACCTTCTTCAGAAATGCATAACATCTGCCATGCCAAAGCAGAGAAGAAAGCTTGCTGCCAGGAAGAAGAAAGCAGAAAACACTCAGAAACAGAAACAGAAGGCCTCTGATGGGTGGAACATGGATGAGGAAATGGATAGTGATGATACGGCATGGGATAAAGATTCAGACCTCAACAGTGTTGAATGGAGAGCCATACAAGAAGGTGCTAATTGTGTTGTCACTGGGCTGCAGGCATCAAAGTCTCAGGAGCCATCCTCTGAAGAGACTGAATCAGTCCTGTCATTCATGTCAACATCCAGCTTCACACCCAAAGAAAGGAAGTTTGCTAAAGATAAAAAGGCAAATAAACCTCTTGACTTCGCTCAGCGCAAGCCAGTTCCAAACTTACCAGTGGTTTTCAGAGGCAGAACAGTGATCTATACACCGAAAAAAGAAACCGCTCCATCACAGAGACCTCCTCCTAGGAAAGTGCCAACCAAGTCAGATGCTCCTAAGAACCCGAACCTTGCTCAGCACAGATCAAAGAGCCTTCACAGATTAGGCCGTCCCCAGGAAAATGAATTATCTTTGCCAAAGAGAAGCTCTACTCCACCTCCAAGGATACCAAAAAGTTCATCCTCTGGATCATCACAAAGCTCTACACCTTCTAAACAGTCGCAGAAGAAGATAACATCCCCAATTCAGGCAAATAAACCCATCCAGAAAAAGAATGCCTCACCAACTACTCCACCAGCTAGTAGTCCCCCTGAAAGAAAGGGACGCTCTCCTGTTGTGAATCAAAATGAAAAATCTCCACCGCCTAAAACTCAGAAGTCACCTGTCCGAATCCCTTTCATGCAAAATTCAGTCAGACCTAGACCCCTGTCTCCTCTGGTGACAAACCAAACAACCTGCAGACAAACCAGTCAGGTCAGTGGGAAAAGGGTGCCACCCCCCAATCGATTTGAACTGGTCAGGATGACTTCAGTCCATTCAAGTGCTGGTGAGTCTGATCGCAATGGATTCTTGAGACAGCTGACATTTATTAAAGAATCAAAGAATGCACTGAGACGCGATGGCTCTGGACGCAACGTGCCTGGATCTCAAAATGGATCCCCCCATAGAGCAGCTCCTGGAGCTTCAGCTGTCTTCCTTTGCTCATCACGCTGTCAGGAACTTAAGGTAGCTGTGCAAACCCAGAGAAGGGTGCAAGTAAAAGGTCCAGGACAAGCACAGCAAGTCCAGAGGCCAGACTATGGCCAACAGAAGCAGACTACAACCCTCTCCAGAGCAACCTCCAGTGAAAGGGACCTATCTGCAAGACGCCCAGGCAGGAGAACAAGCTCTGAAAGCCCCTGCAGGGTGGCTCAGCGAAACAGGCCGGGTAGAGTGTCTGCAGTCAGGCAGGAGCAGCAAGACAAAGATACCTTTAAACGTCATGCCTCATCACCAAGCATAAACATACTGAGCAGAGTGACCAGCCGTTCTTCCCTCCGCTCTTCATCATCTGATTCGAGTGGAAGAGCAAAGAGCGAGGATGATACAAAGAAGAAAGGACAGAGATCTGCATCTCGGATAAATGACAGAGTCACCTGGAGGAGGATCAGGGATGAAGATGTACCTCAGATATTGAAAAGCACTCTGCCAGCCAATGCATTACCTCTGGTGCCTTCTCCTGATGGGGAAAAGCCAAAGCCACCAGCTCTTCCAGGAAAACTGCCAACCATTTTACTTGCATCACGCAAGACAAGTGATGCAACAGTCCAGACAGAAGACTTTTCTAACAAGACCAACTCGAGCACTTCTCCAACAGTTGATGCTCCAGTGACGTCAGAAGAAGTGGCTCGACTGGCACTACTCAGAAAGATAAGTGCCACCTCCGGGGGTGATGGAGATTCAGACGGGTCCCTGAGGAGCCACAGCACCGTCTCCACAGGAACATCAGACAGCCATGTGGGTGGAGTTGTCCATTTCCGCCAAGGATCCCCCAGCAAGGCCGCCCGAGTCACTCCATTTAATTACACCCCAAGCCCCATGGTCTGCTCCCAACAAGACGCAGAGAGCCAAGCAGCCACAATCAATGAGAAGTCACGGGGGAAAAGTGAGTCGTAGGACGTTAGGTGGACGACATGGACTCTCTCCTGTATGAAACTCAGCACTCAGATGGACAGACAAGGAGTGTGCTGGTCCCTATACCTCGGGTATTGACCCTTTCCCCATTCACTCACTGCATTCAAAGTTTTTCTCCCTGAACAATTGATCAAGGCTTCCATCTACCATTCACACAGGGTTGGATGTATGCATTGAAACAGGTCTGACACAAACAGACCATCAATAACTATGAGAGATGCACTTCAAAGAAAAACATCACATGAAACAGAAGTGCATCTTTTTGTACTTTTTTGTATTTGTAGAAAAATCATTGCCTGGTAGAAACGTAGTGGAAACTTAAAGCAAAAGACAATGAACTTGATTTCAGCACATGAATCTCCATCGGTCTCCTCGACAGAATCGATAAAAGAACAATATTATGCAAACTTTTGAAGGATTACTCAGCTGGACTTTTACCTGATAAGGTACAAACTGTGGTGGACTGTTGACAGACTCTCACAAGGACACAAATACACGGACATGTGAAGTCTTTTTTTTTTTTACATACAGTACATCAGCGCTTTGGGCCTTTGCCTCACCACTCACTGAATATGATACTGTACCTTTCCTGTTCCATGTGAGCTCAGTGGGGTTGGCGGTTCTTCAAATTAATAATGCAATCACCTTTATTCCATTTGTCTTTGTTCTTTCCACACTTTAGCTGTAGACGTCTAGATTATTTATTCCTGTACTGAGATATACTTTGTAGCTGTTTTTAGCAGCTCAGTATTCCGTAGCCTGATTCATTTGGAGTGCATCAAAAAATCAATTTGAAGGGACTGATTTGGTGTGAGCGACAGACCTGAAGGTTTAGAGTTAGCGATAAAATCAAAGTATTTAATCTGCCTGATCAAAATTCAGTATTTCTATGGAGCAGTCTTACTCAGCGATTTGCAACATTGCCTGCAATGACCTAAGTCAGTGGCAGATTTACAATATCTAGGTATCGTCATATAGCCCAACCCTTTGTTCAGATTATTAATTTGAGGGTATGATTCATCACGAATCACAGATTTTCACTCCGACACCCTGCTGGACTCTAGTCTCATCACTGCTGCAGAACATATAATAGCAAATACTGTCATTTTCCAGACTCAACTGAGTATCTTCACACTCTCCTGTACTCTTTGTCTTAATCAGTATTGTAAATAACTTGCAGATATATGAAATCTTCAAAGCTTCCCAGTGGGCAAAAGAATCTCTGACAGCATGCTAATATATTCACCGACTGTGTACACATACCTTAACATTGTGGATGACAACAACAACGTTGTCATTCGCTGGTAAAATACTTTATAAAGCCCGGTGAGAGCATTACTAGCCATCTGTATTCAAGTGCCGCAAAGACCTATAATGCTATAAACCGTCAGCGTAGATGAACAAAGCCTCCATAATCAAATGTGACATTATATTTGTGTTTGCTACTAGATTCAGACACTGTTTGCTGTGGAGTATTTCCTGTCAAGAAACAAACGGCGGTCAGGCTTTGAAGGGTGCATCACCACTGGAAGTCTTTATAACGTGTTAATATCTGCTTAACTGTGTTGCTGTAAAAGTAGTGATAGGTCGAGAAGAAGTCGAATATAAAGACGATGAATATTCTCTGTAGTTGTACCATCACTCCTGTGCACGGAGATCAAGATGCTGGACAGAAAGAACATTAATCTACACGAGGGGGCTGTTTATTCAGAAGAACGAGGTTTTGTATTCACGACTACGACCCTACTGTATTTCCAAAGCATGTTTTGAGTATGAATAAAGCCAGAGTAGCCGTTGAATGCAAAACTTTTAAGTGCCAGCGGCCATTTTAAGATATATAAGTGATACGTCACCCAGTTCCACTGTATCAAACACTCACCTGCTGTCCGTGGGTTCAGATGAGGGTCGAGCAATGTTCAGAATAATTTAAAGGAACTAACTGTGACACCTAGTGGTAAAACACTGGTACTGCAGTACAAATTCAAACACAAACAGATGAACTGAAACAGTGGACGGTGCCACTGTGGCAAACCAAGAACATGAAATGACCTCTGATAAAGTCAAAACCTTTTTGTCCCTCATTTGAGCCCATAGCTGCTGAGTGTGAAGACAGATTTGGGGTGAAAGAATCACTTGAACAGCCCCTAAGAGTTAAATCAGGATGAACATTGTGTGAATGAGATGCACAGGGAATTTGGCTCCACGTTCAAACACCATCAGAAGGTTCTGGAAGTTCGACTGCCATAAGTGTCAGGCGGTCTTGTTCAAGTCCGACTGGAGATGAGATCTTAGACGAGTTCACGTCCAATAATGTAGCTCTCGCTCATCATTTAACTTCTTCCAGTTCTTAGACTGAATATTCTGCTTTAAAAAACATAACGTGCATGCGACTGAATCAGTGATCCGATCAATTACCAGACAACCCTTTAGTTGGTGATGTCACAGGTCGTCATGGCAGCGAGGTCCCAGCCTTCAGGGCGTGAACAAGGCCACAGTGGCGTATGGCACCATGTGAAATAGGCAAAGCAAGAGGTGTGTCATAATAAATGTTTTCATCTAATAAAAAGTGACGTGTTTCATTAAACTCACGTGTCGACTTTCCTTCACACTGTGACAATAACAATACGTTGGAGAGCTGGACTTTGACACCAGAGGAAAGGTTAACCACCATCGTACAGGCCGCCGT
>JAFMOB010000691.1:63317-89318 GCA_018985215.1 Larimichthys polyactis
TTTTTTTATTGTCATATCGATGTCATCATCATATTTATACAAACACACATATATAACAAACACATGAAGAAATGAGGACACACAGTGTCACTGATGAAGCACTGCAAACTGATGCTGACATAACGTACGTCCACTTCCTGCTACAGGTGTTTAAAATAACACCTACACACAAAGAAACAGGAAGTATGACGTTCACCTGTAACTCTGCACACCTGCAGCCTCAGTGTGACTTCAGCATCAGTTTCAGGTACTCTGCATCCAAAAATACATCTCGACTCAAAGAAAACAATAAGATGATTCACAGTTTTCATATTAAATCCTGTTACTGAGGTATAAATACAGAAATACAACGTGATAGAAAAAGTCTCTGGCTCATCCAGATCTGTGAGGACGAAGAGGAAACCCTCTGCTCTCTGCTCCTCCTCTTCCTCACATAGACACCTCCTCTTCCTCACAGAGGCTCCTCCTCTTCCTCACAGAGGCCCCTCCTCTTCATTTGCAGCTATCTGAAAGACTGAGAAATCAATAGAAATCAATAGAAGTCAATATTAGTCAATAGAAGTCAACAGAAGTCAATAAAAGTTAATAGAAGTTAATAGAAGTTAATAAAAGTTAATATAAGTCAATATAAGTTAATAGAAGTCAATATAAGTCAATAAAGTCAAAAGAAGTTAATAGAAGTTAATAGAAGTCAATAAAAGTTAATAGAAGTTAATAGAAGTTAATAGAAGTCAATAGAAGTCAATAGAAGTCAATAGAAGTCAATAGAAGTTAATAGAAGTTAATAAAAGTTAATAGAAGTTAATAGAAGTTAATAAAAGTTAATAAAAGTCAATAGAAGTTAATATAAGTCAATATAAGTCAATAAAGTCAAAAGAAGTTAATAGAAGTTAATAGAAGTCAATATAAGTCAATAGAAGTTAATAGAAGTCAATAGAAGTTAATAGAAGTCAATAAAGTCAAAAGAAGTTAATAGAAGTTAATAGAAGTCAATATAAGTCAACAGAAGTCAATAAAAGTCAATAGAAGTTAATAGAAGTTAATAAAAGTCAATAGAAGTTAACAGAAGTCAATAGAAGTTAATAGAAGTCAATAAAAGTCAATAGAAGTTAACAGAAGTTAATAGAAGTCAATAAAAGTTAATAGAAGTTAACAGAAGTCAATAAAAGTTAATAGAAGTTAACAGAAGTCAATAGAAGTTAATAGAAGTTAATAGAAGTCAATAAAAGTTAATAGAAGTTAACAGAAGTCAATAGAAGTTAATAGAAGTCAATAAAAGTTAAGAGAAGTTAACAGAAGTCAACAGAAGTTAATAGAAGTCAGCTTCCTTTTCATTTCCACAGCAGTCTCCTGGAGAGATGGTGTACACTTCCCTGAGAGTATTTGGGTCGGTGTCCGATAACAAACTAAGAATATGGATGACGAGGGACAAACAGGGTCTAATGCTGCTTGGACACAGGCGGGGAATGATCACTACACACAGAAACAATCAATGACTATTTCTCTCTAACAACACGACAACATGAATACTTGTTTGTACAATAACTACAGAGCATCTTCATTCTGTGATCAGAAGATGGTGAACTCCCGTCTTACCGTCAGTCGACAGCAAGCTCATCCTGACGTACCGTACAGACATGGAACAACAGACACACAAAAACAAGTCGCTGTCAGCTCCACCTGCTGCTACAGCCACCAAACAAGAAGCTGCTTCACCTTTAAACCATTACTGATGTTCTACGGGGGTCACTGAGGGTCATGCTAACTCTGTTCACACCACATCTACTCTCTGTGAAATGTGCTACGGACACCAAACTGGACTTACCGTACAGCTCAGTGCAGGAAATGCTGGAACATGTGACAAGACAGCTGGGTTAGCATGTTAGCCCTCATCTCTGAAGACAGATTACACAGCTGACTAACCTCTGAGACCATGACACAGGTAAGAGTCCACGCTACAAACACGTCTTTGAAATAAACAGTAAACTTATTTGGCCTGTTAGCGACCAGTGTAGCTAACATGCTAACTGTCAGATAACATTAGCAAGTCCATAGTTAATTACCATGTTACAGGGTTAGCTCTCTGCTTACAGCAGGTCAGCCCTGCGAGTCAAACATTTATTATATTTTATTTTATCTTTATTTAAAGTCAATTCAAACCAATTCTTTCAACAACGACCTCAACATTGTCACCAAGCTTCTTAAACTACCTATTTTGTGAGGAAACGTGGACAAACTTTGCTCTGCCAATATAGACTCATTAAAACTTAAAGGGTTCATCCTCTGGGGATCCACAACAGAATCTGCAGCCTAGAACTGACCTTAAAGATGACGGTCTGTCATTGTGGAGAAAGATAGTTGATTGGTTCGTCTCATTTCCAACCCAACAACAACAACAGGCAGCGTTCTTATGAAACTCGACTATCTTTCTCCGTGATGACTGAGCACAGCTTTAACGTATCTACATGCTCTCCTGCTCCGAGTACAGCTTAGCTTAGCATAAAGGAGGAAACACTTGGTTTACTACATACTGGTCGATCTTCGCCCGGCTCTGAAGGAGCGACTCTGGCTGCTGATGTTTCTGCCGACGTACTCGGTAAACTCTTCGGTTCAGGCTGATTGACCTGCTGCACCTGAGTCACCAGAGCTTTATTCTTCATCAGAGTGGTCAGGACTGAAGAGAGGGAAGGAACATTGGTTCAACAATGATTAACACTGGAGTGTAACCACAGTGTGCTGGTGTTGAATTGGTCTGTACCTTCTCTGGTCAGGTTCTCGGCAGCACTCATGACCTTCCCGCCGAGGTCGCTCACTATGTTGTCCACCATGGCCTCGTGGCGGAGGAAGACGGGCCGAACCACTTTATCGTAGATGATCTGGGAACCGTTCCACGACATCGGAGCCATGCACCACAACAGGAAGAGACACTGGACCACAGAGGACAGAAAGACACGGACGACTCAGTTTACTTTAACTCGTGACATCTTGATCTTCACTTCGTCCCAGATCAACAAATACCCTATTGCTGATATTGATCATAACTGATTGGGCTGTGCAAGAACTCGACTGTAGTATCGGTATCAGTATTATCTCTTTTCACCTTTCATTAAATGTTCTTACGATTGTGAATCTCCGTTCTGATCAAGCCACTTCAATTTCAGGCCTAAAGGTGCAGTGTATAGGATTTAGTGACATCTAGTGGTGAAGTTGTAGATTGCAACCAAGCCAGTGTTTGGTTTGTCCATTCTGGGCTCCTATAGAAACATGGCAAGGTGATAAAACCACAATGGTTCTTATTTCAGGGTAACATCAAAACGTAGTTATGCAGATCATATTCCATTTCTGCCTGTACATCATTTAAATGTTACGGATATGATCACTAATAACTGCCATGAAAATGGACAACAGTCCAAAATATTCAGGCCACAAAGATCATTTGAAGAAAGTCACAGCTTGGTAGTTTGACACAAACGTAAGTCTTAAATGTTAATGGGAGCTCTGAATGAATCATGTGGTATCACAGTGTCGACACACTGAGTGATGACTATCGCAGCTTCACATAGTTTGAGTTTGAGCTTTGAAGCTGAACGTGCGTGAACATGTGTGAACATGTGTGGGATCATCTCAGTGAGCTGCTCAGGTAGCATCAGCTCACAGTGCAGTTCCACAGGACAAGCTGCTTAGCTCTGAAATGCTGACCTTAAAATATCGATGTTGTTCCAGCAGTGAAGATGATGAATATATATAAATATCATTTCTGCTTCCTGTAAAACAAACATGATGTGTGCTTATGTAAGCTTGATCCAACCAATAATATTACAGCATCCATCCAACAGAGAATACCAAGAGAACCAGCCGGGCTCAGGCCAGAACCAAACCCAGCCACAGAGACAGAAGGGCGGCATGTTGGATGAGGTGTTTGTGTTTTCTGACGGACTTCTACTAACTCTAATGTGAGCTGCCGTTAGCTACATAGCTAGCCATGCAGGTCACGTTAACTACAGTCGTCCCTTCTCATGGAGACTCTAAAGCTCCTCGTCACGGCCAGGCCTCAATATGAACATGAGTCTGTAAAATGAGTCAACAAACACGTTTCTTATTGGTTCTTCTCACCTTGAATGCGTAGTAAAACGGGAACCAGTACAGGAAAATGTCGGAGAAGAACTCTCCCAGACTGAACACGCCGTACACCACCCAGTACGTCAGCCATTTTGTGTCGTCTTCTTTGCTCGGACTTTCGATGGCTTTGATTCTGCAGACATGAGAGGAAACCGCCAGTCAGAGGGTCTCGGGTCAGTGGACCAGAACTCCCAGTCTGTCCCAGTCTGAAAGATACTCACGAGTAATAGGCTGGATACACAAAACCAATCAGGTTGCAGAGGAGGGAGGCACCATATCCATACACCAGGTAGAGTCCAGTCAGTGAGACGGCACCTGGACGAGACACAGCAGACGGACCTCAGCTCAAACACTTATTACAGTTCTGATAGAAGCACAAAGATTCACTTCAAAATGTTAGATGTGAAATCAAACTGCAGACCTCCCAGAGATCCAACCAATGGTGATTAATGATGATTAATCAGCTGTTGTGACAGTTCATCATGATGAGTAATAACGAGCTCAACCTGCACAGCTAACACGGATGTTTCAAACTCGTCACACTTAAACATGTGCAGATATTCCTACACACGTCCTGAACACCTGAACACACCGTGGACAGGAAGTGGCGTCCTACCTCTGATCAGCTTACGTGGCGGTTCACACATGGAGGCCGGTCTGCTCTGCGCTCCGTCTGCAGATAATCTGCTTTAAGTTCAGAGCGAGGGGGACACGGAGAGCCAGGCACTGCAGTGACATCATGATCCGCTGTATGAGCGCCACGCTTCATGAATACACTCTGTTCACTGTGCACGACGTGAGCACGCTCAGTACACTGACCCAACATCCATCACGCTCACAGAGCCCATGAACACAACGAGAAGGGCCCTCCAACAGCTGATGGCTGATTCAGCCTCATGAACACTCACATTATTTGAACATGTTCAGTGCAGTGAGCCACGTCATTGGACCTGACCCACACAGATGGGTTCAAACCCAGAACCTTCCTGCCGTGAGCAGCACTGCTAACTGCTCCAACCAAACTGAAGAAATGAAGTCTGTGTTTAACCCTTCATTCACCGCACTCACATCAATACACAAAGCTCAGGTCACTCTGTGATTCATATTTTACACTGAACTCTACTTTGACTTTTTATTATCTTCTGTTCTTTGACTGGATCTCGTCATGTCGTTGCACCGTCTTCTTCTTCTGTGGTGGTTTAATGAGAATCAGCTGCTGATGGACAGCATCAAATATTTTAATATTGAAAAAGACGACACAGAAATGAGTCTGTAAAGCAGTGGAGGCCAATACTAACATCTAAAAATGAGAAACAATAAAAGTTACAAACAAATGTTCTGTAACAAAACTCTGTAAATTTACAGACATCATCTGTAGATGAACAACCGAACTGGAATTTTAAATATTACACAAATGAAGTGAACATCTGTAAAACGATTAGTGTATTCAATCTATTGACTTTAATAATTCAGTTAGAATCTGTAAAATAACAACATGTCTCTGTTTTTCACATTTTTTGAATTTTACTTTAATTTGACTTTTTCCAGCGTAGTGTCCACACACAGCTGCTGCTCATTGATTGGTTGATTGATTGATTGATGATTGGAGCAGGTTTCAAATGAAACTTTAAACAGAAATTCTGACCCAGAAAAGTTCCAGAACATTTCCAGGTTCATGTTCGGACAGCAGCTGCTGTTATGTTCACCGCAGGATTAACTGAATCCTCTTCAGTTTTCCATTAACACATGACAGGAAGATTCAAACACACTGAAATATGAACACAGTGAAAGAAATATAAAGTATTGATTATTGAGTGATGATCAGCTGACGTACCGGCTGCAATGATCTTCTTTTTGATGCCCGTTTTGTCTTCAATCTTCCCCAGAAAGTCTGTCACCACGTTCTTCTCGTTCAGAAACTTGTCAGCTCGGTCTCTGATGGACGAGAGGACGTCCAGCACTCCCATGATGGTCCTCAATCAGGCCCTCAAACCACAGAGAAGACGGAGGAAGACGAACTGCAGCTGACGGTCAAACAAAGCAGTGTGTGTGTGTGTGTGTAATCCTCTGAAGGCAACAATCTGCTTTAATGAGGAGGGAGGAGGTGGCCTCCACCTCCTCCCTCCTCATTAAAGCAGATTGTTGCCTTTGTGGGAGGAGGTGGACAAGAAGAAGAAGGAGGCTGCTGTGATTTACAGAGTTTCCTGATGGACAGTGAAGTAAACTGTAGCTGCTGTTAGCTAATACACTGCCCTGCAGCCTGTAGAGGGCGCTGACAGGACTTTGTTGTTGCAGCAGTAAATGACTCTGACAGTGGCACGCCTCCTCCACCTCCACCTCCTCCTCCACCTCCTCGACGAGATGAAGCTGACAGCAGGAATGCATCGTGCAGGCCGACACACGTCTTCAGCTGATAACAAACTGACTTCAGAGCAGTGTGACAGAAAAACAGAGAGGACATGAGAGGATACAGAGCCATCAAATACACTTTATTCATCTTCTGCTACTTCTTCTGGGTGAGTCCATCCGATTAACACCACCACCTTCACTAACACACACACTTGTTACACAGCATGGACTGACACACACACACACACACACACACACACACACACACACACACAGTGACAGTCAGAGGACGGACTGAAAACAAACGTCTGATTTATTTCAAAGAAACTAACAAAGAAAAGTTTTGAAAGATTTACAGAAAATTTTATTTAAAGCTCAAAATAAACGACCTGTTAACTATGGGGCCAAAAGTGTGGGGACACTGTTTGTGTTTGAATGTTTTTGTTTTGGTTTGATTTTAACAGTTAAATTATTTCAGTTTCATCTCAGTGTGTCCAACATAGAAATGTGTATTTAGCCTAGCTTAGCACAAAGACTGGAATCAGATGGAAACTGTTAGCATAGCTCCATCAAAAGAGAACAACTCTTTGTTTTTGTCTGCAGGTTGTGAGCGCTGTCCTCACAGCGGTGGGGATCTACGCCAAGATCGCAAAAGAGAAAGGTTGGTCCAAAAACGATAACAGTGCTAACTCTGTACTAACTCTGTACTAACTCTGTACTAACTCTATCCTAACTCTATCCTAACTCTGTACTAACTCCATCCTAACTCTGTACTAACTCTGTACTAACTCTATCCTAACTCTGTACTACTCTGTACTAACTCTGCTACTCTATCCTAACTCTATCCTAACTCTGTACTAACTCTATCTAATCTGTACTGTACTAACTCCATCCTAACTCTACCTAACCGACTAACTCCCTAACTCTGTACTAACTCTGTACTAACTCCATCCTAACTCTATCCTAACTCTGTACTAACTCTGTACTAACTCTATCCTAACTCTGTACTAACTCTATCCTAACTCTGTACTAACTCTGTACTAACTCTATCCGAACTCTGTACTAACTCTGTACTAACTCTACTAACACTGTACTAACTCTACCTAACTCTGTACTAACTCTATCCTAACTCTGTACTAACTCTGTACTAACTCTATCCTAACTCTGTACTAACTCTGTACTAACTCTGTACTAACTCTATCCTAACTCTGTACTAACTCTATCCTAACTCTGTACTAACTCTGTACTAACTCTATCCTAACTCTGTACTAACTCTATCCTAACTCTGTACTAACTCTGTACTAACTCTGTACTAACTCTGTACTAACTCTATCCTAACTCTGTACTAACTCTATCCTAACTCTGTACTAACTCTATCCTAACTCTGTACTAACTCCATCCTAACTCTATCCTAACTCTGTACTAACTCTATCCTAACTCTGTACTAACTATATCCTAACTCTGTACTAACTCTATCCTAACT
Organism: Larimichthys polyactis; assembly: GCA_018985215.1. NCBI lineage: Eukaryota > Metazoa > Chordata > Actinopteri > Sciaenidae > Larimichthys > Larimichthys polyactis. Next base: position 71,269 of record JAFMOB010000691.1, read on the forward strand.
CCATCCTAACTCTATCCTAACTCTGTACTAACTCTATCCTAACTCTGTACTAACTCTATCCTAACTCTGTACTAACTCCATCCTAACTCTATCCTAACTCTGTACTAACTCTATCCTAACTCTGTACTAACTCTATCCTAACTCTGTACTAACTCTATCCTAACTCTATCCTAACTCTGTACTAACTCTGTACTAACTCTGTACTAACTCTGCACTAACTCTATCCTAACTCTGTACTAACTCTGTACTAACTCTGTACTAACTCTATCCTAACTCTGTACTAACTCTGTACTAACTATATCCTAACTCTGTACTAACTCTGTACTAACTCTATCCTAACTCTGTACTAACTCTGTACTAACTCTATCCTAACTCTGTACTAACTCTATCCTAACTCTGTACTAACTCTATCCTAACACTGTACTAACTCTATCCTAACTCTGTACTAACTCTATCCTAACTCTGTACTAACTCTGTACTAACTCTATCCTAACTCTGTACTAACTCTGTACTAACTCTATCCTAACTCTGTACTAACTCTGTACTACCTCTGTGTAACTCTGTACTACCTCTGTGTAACTCTGTAACTCTGTACTAACTCTGTGTAACTCTGTAACTCTGTACTAACTCTATCCTAACTCTGTACTAACTCTACCCAACTCTGTACTAACTCTGTACTAACTCTGTACTAACTCTATCCTAACTCTGTACTAACTCTGTACAAACTCTATCCTAACTCTGTACTAACTCTGTACTAACTCTATCCTAACTCTGTACTAACTCTATCCTAACTCTGTACTAACTCTGTACAGAGTTAGGATAGACTCTATCCTAACTCTGTACTAACTCTGTACAGAGTTAGGATAGAGAGCCAACTCTATCCTAACTCTGTACTAACTCTGTACTACCTCTGTGTAACTCTGTACTACCTCTGTGTAACTCTGTACTAACTCTGTGTGACTCTGTGTAACTCTGTACTAACTCTGTACTAACTCTGTACTAACTCTATCCTAACTCTGTACTAACTCTATCCTAACTCTGTACTAACTCTGTACTAACTCTGTACTAACTCTATCCTAACTCTGTACTAACTCTGTACTAACTCTATCCTAACTCTGTACTAACTCTGTACTAACTCTGTACTAACTCTGTACTAACTCTATCCTAACTCTGTACTAACTCTATCCTAACTCTGTACTAACTCTGTACTAACTCTATCCTAACTCTATCCTAACTCTGTACTAACTCTGTACTAACTCTATCCTAACTCTGTACTAACTCTGTACTACCTCTGTGTAACTCTGTACTACCTCTGTGTAACTCTGTACTAACTCTGTGTAACTCTGTACTACCTCTGTGTAACTCTGTACTAACTCTGTGTAACTCTGTGTAACTCTGTACTAACTCTGTACTAACTCTGTACTAACTCTATCCTAACTCTATCCTAACTCTGTACTAACTCTGTACAGAGTTAGGATAGAGAGCCAACTCTATCCTAACTCTGTACTAACTCTGTACTACCTCTGTGTAACTCTGTACTACCTCTGTGTAACTCTGTACTAACTCTGTGTGACTCTGTGTAACTCTGTACTAACTCTGTACTAACTCTGTACTAACTCTATCCTAACTCTGTACATAACTCTATCCTAACTCTGTACTAACTCTGTACTAACTCTGTACTAACTCTATCCTAACTCTGTACTAAACTCTGTACTAACTCTATCCTAACTCTGTACTAACTCTGTACTAACTCTGTACTAACTCTGTACTAACTCTATCCTAACTCTGTACTAACTCTATCCTAACTCTGTACTAACTCTGGTACTAACTCATATCCTAACTCTATCCTAACTCTGTACTAACTCTGTACTAACTCTATCCTAACTCTGTACTAACTCTGTACTACCTCTGTGTAACTCTGTACTACCTCTGTGTAACTCTGTACTAACTCTGTGTAACTCTGTACTACCTCTGTGTAACTCTGTACTAACTCTGTGTAACTCTGTGTAACTCTGTACTAACTCTGTACTAACTCTGTACTAACTCTATCCTAACTCTATCCTAACTCTGTACTAACTCTGTACTAACTCTGTACTAACTCTATCCTAACTCTGTACTAACTCTATCCTAACTCTATCCTAACTCTATCCTAACTCTGTACTAACTCTGTACTAACTCTGTACTAACTCTGTGTAATCAGCCTTTAGAATAATCTTCAAGCTTCAGTGTGCGTGTCAGCTTCTACAAACAAATCTCTGATAACATTCCTGAGGATGAGTTAATCAGACATGTTTCAACTGTTACACCATGTTAGGTACGATGGTTGAACAGTGTGTGTGTGTGTGTGTGTGTGTGTGTGTGTGTGTGTGTGTGTGTGTGTGTGTGTAGATGTGGTTGATACCCTGACCTTGGATCCTGCTCTGCTGTTGATCGTCGTGGGCTCCGTCATGTTTCTCGTCACGTTCCTTGGATGTTTTGGGGCGCTGCGTAACGCCACCTGCCTGCTGAAGACGGTATGACTGATCAGCTGGTATTTTGTGTTTATTAGACTGTAAGGAGTGCACTGGATGAAGCGTCAGCTAGTATTTGATGACTGACAGGTTGGAGGTTCAGTACGATATGTTACTATTTCATATTTCTTCTGTCGGTGCTGCTGAGATCTCACTCAGGAGAAAACATCTGTTGATTGTTTCTTCAGTTTCTGGGGGTCCTGGTGGCTGTCCTCCTCCTGCAGATCGCTGCTGGAGTCGTGGGATACCTCTTCACTGACATGGTAACATCACAGACAGGAAATATAACTCAAACTAAAGAGCCAAACATGACGAAGCTGTTGCTGTTGTTCAGGTGATGGAGAGGACGGAGAAGCTCATGATGAAGGCCATTTTCCGCTACAGGGAAGACCAGGACCTGGAGAACGCCATCGACTTCATCCAGAAGAAGGTGAAGAAGAAGAATGACCTGTGTCTTTAAAGACTGAGAGGTGGTGTCAGACCGTCAGTTCAGTTTGTCGTGTTTGCAGTTTCAGTGCTGTGGAGTTGAGAGCTATAAGGACTGGTCCCAGAACGCCTACTTCCAGTGTTCGGACACTAACCCCAGTCTGGAGGCCTGTGGGGTTCCCTTCTCCTGCTGTGTTCACCTACAGAACCAGGTCAGAACCTACAGAACCAGGTCAGAAACACCCTGTACAAACCCAGCTGTGTGGTCCACAACAGGTTTATGACTTCTGTGATGAAAAATACATTGAAACACTTTTTTTTACACAAACAAACAGCAGGACATCATCTGTATACAGACAAATATTAACTTTGGGTATTTATCTTTACTTAGAGCCTCTATTCATAGAAGGTAATTAAATTCTAAAGAGTTCATCCTCTGGGGAGCAGGAATAAGATATTATATGAAGTAAAAAATATTGAACATGGTCACAAAGCATTCTTTTTCTTTGATTCTGAAACATTGGAAATGCATATTTTACGTTTCCGCAGCTCATCAGACATTGTAAGAAATGTTCAAATCAGATTTTGGGCTCAGGTCAGATCTGTTCTGATTATTTTCTACGTTTACACACATTTTTACACCAGAGTATTGATACGCTCTTCTTCTGCAGACGGTGTTGAACACCATGTGTGGTTATGGGATGCAGCAGCTGGACAAACATTCGGCTGCTCAGGACGTCTTCACCATCGGCTGCCTGGAGAAGATCGTCTGGTGGGCCAAAAACAACCTGCTGCTGGTGGCCGGTCTGACCGGTGGCCTGCTGCTGCTGGAGGTAATGCTGCCGACTGAAGGACTGCTTCAGTTCACGTCCAGTCAGAGCCTCAGAGCCAGTATTTCAAATCTGTATAAATTCTTCTAGATGTTTGTCATGTTGTTGTCCTGCAAACAGACTTTGGTTGCTGTGAGCGTTGAGCTGTGAATCATCGGGTTAAATGACAGAAAGTTTCCTCCGGCAGGTCTGCATGATCTGCCTTGCTGCTGCTCAGATCTCCAGGATAAAGAAAGTCCAGCAACTGAAGGAACAAAACGCAGCCAGAGGAAGTTCAGAGAGGAAAGACAGCTACTGGTATCCTGCGTTTGCAGACTTCGACGACCATGAAACCTGACCGAGGGGACGGACACAGAAAATCTCATCTGATGAGGAATTATCACTGAGTGGGTCAAAAACAGATGAATGTTGATCAAAAGGAGAATGTGAATTTAAAATGTTAGAGTTGGTTTATTTCATGTGTCTGAGGCTCTCACAGGCGGTGAATGATTTCAGGTGTTTGAACTACCTCAGCTAAAAACATCAGATTCATCACACTGAACGCTGTAAAGAGGTCAAGATATTTTTATATGACAGAGATGAAATCCATTTGAACATCTGCAGGTTTGACTAGTAGAAGATGTGATGTATGAACGATGTGCGTGTATGACGATGTGGATGTATGAACGATGTGCGTGATGTATGAACGATGTGTGTGATGTATGAACGATGTGTGTGATGTATGAACGATGTGCGTGATGTATAAATGATGTGCGTGATGTATGAACGATGTGCGTGATGTATGAACGATGTGCGTGATGTATGAACGATGTGCGTGATGTATGAACGATGTGCGTGATGTATGAACGATGTGTGATGATATTAAGCTTCATTCTTCTTTTGGTTTTTGGAGGCTAAAGGTTAAAAGTTTAATTTCCATCTGTTATTTATTGATGGAAATGTATTTTTGTATCATTCTGTCTGTTTCTTTATTTCATACTAAAGAAATCAATCATGAGCAGAGAAGTTTAATTTAACAGAATTAAATGAAAAAATTCCTTCCTGTCGTGTAATTTTATTTTATTTTATTTTTTAATTTAATTGCTGATAGTTTTTCTCTTTATGTTTTTATAGTTTTCTATTTGCACAGGTTTATTTAATGAATGAATCTTCTATGTTTACTGTCTCATGTCTCATGACGGAATCAGGATTAATAACGTTTCTATGGACAGATCTGCTGCTGCCCTCTAGAGGCTGCAGGGTTCATTACAGCGAACAATGAGACATTGGTTCATCTGTCGTTCCTCCCCCTCATCAGGTCTCATAGTGAGTTTAATCTGTGGTGGAGGATTAGTATCTGAGACACCTGTGGCTGCGTGCCGCCTCACGCTCGCTTTATTGGATTAATGAGCACGCCGCTCTGTGTTAAAAACAGCAGCGGTGTTGTGATGTGGTGACGAGTCCTCATGAGGATCCATGTGTTCCCTCTGCTGCACGGTAACCTCCTCAAACAACAAACTGTTAATGTGAACTTCAAATGAATAAATAAAGGCCTCAGAATATTAAATATGTGAGCTTCCTCCCAGTGACACCAACTTTTATCATCAACAGCAAACTGCCCTTAGTTCCAGACGTTTATGAGACAAGATCCAAGGCTGCAAATATCAAATTATATATCTAATTATCAAAGTTAACTTAATTCAGCAGCAGACTGACGAGTGGTCATGACGAGTCACTAAACTTCTAGCACCACTCACAATGTTTCTATGTGAACGATGTGATTTGATTTAATGAGTGATAGTTACCAAGAGTTCAAAGTTCATGATGGATTCAGGGCTTTAGCTCCTGTCATGCTCAGTGACACACATACATGATTACTGGAAGAAACAATAACATATATGAACACAGTGTTTATTTTCACATACAAATAAATGACATGAAGACATGTTTGCTTTGGTGATGAGTGAAGATGCTGCAGGTTGTCGTGTGCGTTGGCACATGAACTTTGAGGTTTATGATTCAAACGACAGACGTGAAATTAAGGCAGGTCTACGTTTTCATGTTCAACTCTACAGAAACAACGACTACTTAGACACAGACTAGTTTAAAGGAGCACTTTGATTTATTTTAAGTGAGTTTAAAGGACGGCATCGTCCACGTTAACGTAATTATTAAAACCTTAACGACCCGTCTTTGTGGAAGTTCTCGTGATCGCTCACTGAATCTGAGGTGAACGGCAACAAAATAACGTTAGCTTGCAATGTGGACGAGCTCCCAGAGACTACAGAGAATTCCTCTCGTAAAGTGAAGTTGTACAAAGTTACTGTAGTCTCATTAATCCACTGTAGTTTGTCATTTTCTGATGAATTTAACTTAAAATACTAAAATGTTCGTTGAGATGTCATGAAGGTCGTCATGACTGATCCCGCCTTCAATCCATCAGCCACAGTTTCTCCGGTATGTATTCAGTTGCCTTGTTTTGTCCGTCTGACAGTCTTTAAGATATTATATTTCCAGTCAAATATGACAAAGAAAAACAGCAAATTGTCACATTTGAAAAGCTGGAATCAGAAATTTGTTTGATCTAAATAACTGATCAACAATCGACTAATTGTTCAATCTCTATCCATCCATCTTCATGGATTATTCTTAAATTGCTGAAACATATGTTCTTAACATGTCAACATTGTGTGAATTATTCTTTTTGTTTTATAATTTATTCATTCAGCCACATGACAGACGCCGGACTCCTCTTTGGGTTTGGAAACATTCAGAAGGTTTAGACTCCAGAGAACAACTTTAAGAAATCAACAAAATTGAGGTGAGAAGTTTTTGTGGTTACTGTGATCGACATCATTAGAAAACTGAATCTGTTTGAGAGGCATGAGATAATCAGGCGAGTGTCTGTAGCTGCAGCTGACGTCGGTAAGGTTCCATAAATCCCTACAGCACTTTGTTTACTTCACAACATTCAAGTCAACAACAAGAGGAAAATAAAGCACGAGGACTTCAAATGAAGCCAGGAAGAAGGCATGCCAGCATGCTGTCAATACAAAGACGACACAAGAAGAAGAAGGTTGAGTTTGATGGAGGTGAAGAGCACTTGGGTTCATTCAGCCATCGGATTGGACGGATTACCCTTTAACCTTCAACCAGTCTGAGCACCGGCCAATCAAATACAGAGTTCAGTCCAAGGTTTGTTAAAGTGGTGACACCTGAGAGACAAAAACTGTCCTGAGAGACAAAAACTGTCCTGAGAGACAACAACTGTCAACATAGGACGGAGATGAGGTTCAGAACAGCAGCATGAAGAAGATTCAAAACCTGAATGTTTTTAAAATTTAGTTCAATGTGAGTTCATCAGAAAAGATCTGACTGAAAAACTAATGATCCAGGGACTGATCCTTGCTCCACCTAAAAAACACAGGATCAGCTTGTTTAGGGTATATTCCGGTACGGAGGTTCGGTATCACTTGAAGAATAGGAGTTTCTATACTGATATCAAACCAACACATTTTCTGTCGCCTAACTATGACAAATATAAAAAGTTTATTTTACAAAACCATCCACCTAACTTCTGTCTGCCTCTTCATGTCCACGTCACCGTAGTCCAGACATCTTGCAGGTCCTCCTAGACGATCCCAAGACGTGCCCAGGTCTGTTGATATACACTCCGGTGTGTTCTGGGTCTCCTGGGGTCTCCTCCCAGGTGGGCATACACACAGCTGTTCCAGATGTTTGGAGCATTGTAGTTTGTACAGTTATGTTCTTCATGGTAAAAGCTGCTCCCCATCCTTTGGGGAAGGAAACTCACTTTGGTTTTCCCGGACACTGCCCAAAGCCCACGAACACAGACGAAGGTTACGATGTCTCATATTCGTAATTGTAAAAGAAAAAACATGAACTGAGCCGTCATTGGATACCAGCTGCTGGTACCTTTCAGGCAGCCTTTGATTCTCTGAACTAGAGACACATTTTCCTTTAAAATCACGGACAAAGCTCCAGATGAAGCTCTACTCCACCTTTGGCCAAATAAACCCCAGTCCCTGCATTCAGGCTCCGTCCTGTTAAGAAGAAGATTCACGCTCCGTTACCACAAAGTCCGTCTCGTCTTAACGCTCCTGTTCTGATGGCACGGTGAGGTTTGACCGGACTCGCCCGGACTCAGCTGTGTTTTGTTGTGAGGTGAGGTCTGATCACACCTGACAGATGTTGTAGTAGACGGTGTGTGCGTGCCTGTCACTCATTGTCTCGAGCATGCTGTCTTTGTGAGCGTGGATCTCCGTCATTGGCACGTCGACGCTGTGGGAGTTGTTGTGGGGAGTTTGCGTTCCGTAGGACGGTACAGGCTGGAGAGGGAACGCAGGACAATACGTTAGCCAGTTAACCAGGATAGTTGTTTCCTGCTTCCACACTAGCTAGCTAGTAAGTAAATAAGCTTAAACTTTCTTCAGTTCAAACTTTCCCAGTTCAGGATGTGAATGATCTAGTTAATTGATTTAATCAATTGACTATAGAAATTAGCAGGTGTTTATTAAGGGACTTTTCTGCCCGGCAACAGCGACAGACACAGAGCGCTACAGAGGGGGCGGGGCTTGTCAAAGCCTCAATAGGATCAGGATGAGAGCTCTAATCTATTATTGGTTTAAGAAGGAAACCCTGCTGTCATCGAACCAACAGACATGAATGAGCTCACACGTGTGGAGGTGTTTACCTTTCCTGACTCACTGAGGGGGAAATCTTTCCGACAGAGGTGGGCGATAATTCCTGCCGCCAGCGCATCGCCAAGGACGTTGATCATAGTCCGAAACCTGTCGCTGAGAGACAGAGGATGCTCTGTGAAATATCACATCTTCTTCTGTTTGCAGTGGAAAGTCTCATAGTAAACCACACATTTCAATATTTCCATTTTATGCTGCTGAAACCTTTCAGAGATTTGCAGTTATGTAAAAAAAAACAACCTGTTGACCCGCTACAACATTAAAAGCTGATTATCATTATCATCATCATATTATAAGTCGGGAACCTTTTTGGCTGAGAGCCATGAAAGCCACATGTTTCCAAATGTATTTCTGTGAGAGCTGTATAATATCATATATATAATTTTAACACTGAATACAAATAAACAGTTTTAGAATATAAGAAGTCTGTTATACTGAAGCTAACCAATAATAAATAAAAATACTTCTGAACATTAATGTGACTTCTGCTGATCACCATAGCAACCGCTGTGTTTCGATGTAGACGCGCATGCGAGAGTGAGCTCATAAGTTTCTGTGTCGTTAGAATTGAACAAAATAACACGAATCACAACTGCTCACTCTCTCCTGATTTTAACTGGGACATTCTGCAACCATGAAGACATTAAAGGTGTTCTGCACGTTTGGAAGGCTGGGCGCAGAGGAGAGGCCGGACAAGGCTCCGTCCAGCTCGGACTGAACAGCCGGAATGAGTTCTCAAGGCTGCATGTTGCTAGCAGATCATTGTCTGACCCAGACTGCGGCCGTGACTGGTTCTGAATGAGGGGCAGCCTCTTCCTTCTTCCTGGAACTGCGTACCTGCTCAGAAATGGACCTTTGTTGTGCTACTTACAGGATCCAGTCGATGGCCACGATAAGTGTGATGTCATCTGGAGGCAAGCCCACTGATGTCAGTACGATCACCATGGTAACCAGACCGGCCTGAGGAATCCCTGCCGCCCCGATGCTGGCGGCCGTAGCTGTGATGCTGCCGGACAGACACCAGAAGAAGAAAGTTTCATTCACCATATCCACCAAATCATCGTTAGTACAAACGCTCAGTTCGTCAGCTTGGCTCAGAGCAACGGGAACTGAGCTAACAGCAGCTAACAGACTGAGCTAACATGAGCTAACAGCAGCTAACAGACTGAGCTAACATGAGCTAACAGCAGCTACAGCTGTCAGCAGTTTACTTCACTGTCCATCATAAACTCTGTAAATCACAGAGAGTTGAGGCGGAGCAGCCGGAGGACATCAGAGGGAAAACCAGAAAACATTTCCTCCATAAAATATGATCCAGTTTCAACAGAATCAGTGAAATAGTTGCTGCTGTGTGACTTAGTGCCGTAAAGCGTTACGTACTTCTCCCGACCCGGAGCCCAAAGTTACATAGTGTGAGAACAGACGTACGAATGACAGAGACACCGTTCACCTGATCACAGGTCAGTGTAGCAGTCTGTGTGTTGGTGTACCTGATGGTGACCAGCTGGCCAAGGTCCAGCTCATAGTCATTAACCTGGGCAATAAAGATGGCCGCCACGGCCTCGTACAGGGCCGTGCCGTCCATGTTGATAGTGGCGCCCACGGGGAGGACAAAGCGGGCGATCTGTCGGTCTACGCTGCAGTTTTCCAACAAACACTTCATGGTGATGGGCAACGTGGCAGAGCTGAGAAGAGGCAACGTTGGAAATCAGACTTCATTAACACCTGAACACGCGCGCAGAGCAGCAGGTTGGACCAGGACCGTCCAGGACTCACCTGGACGAGGTAGCCAGAGCGATCACCAAGGCCTGCAGGAGCCCTCGGATGAAGGAGAAGGGGTTCTTCTTGGTGAGGATGAAGTAGAAGAGAGGGAGGAGGATGAGCCCGTGGACGAAGAGGCCTGCGAGCACCGTGATGCCGTACCAGCCCAGCTTCTTTCCCAGCGTGCTCGGGTCCTGCATGTCCAGGATCTTTCCTGCCACCAGGAAGATGATCCCAAACGGGAAGTACCTGAGAGGACGGAAGAAGAACCTGCTGATCATTTATTACAGTCTAAACATGCACGTTTGTCCTGAGGGGGGCGCCACAGGAGTTCATCCTCTGGGGAACAGGAACATCCACTGCAGATTTACAGTCTATGTTTGACGTTATTATAATGTTACATAAGTTATATATGTTTGTTTGAGTCTGAAGTGAACTGTCTCTTCAGTGCTCAGGTCTTCAGGATTTGTGTGGACTGTTTTTAATCTGCTCAGCAGGAAGTGATGATGTCACACGATGATGTCACAGCCAGCACGTTTTCATCACCTGACCACCTGACAGGTCATCAGGTCAGATCCTCCCAGTCAGTGTGTACTATGTACTATGTAATGTGTACTAAGTACTGTGTGTACTGTGTGTACTGTGTGTACTGTGTGTACATTTAGAGTTTCCTCTCACCACACAGCAGCGTTGATGATCTTCATGACGCACTCGTTGATGCACTGACAGACGTTGACCAGTGGAGCTCCTCGCTCCCCCATCCTGCCCAGCAACAGACCTACAACAACAACAACAACATCACACCTTGAAAAACCTTAAACACCTTGAAAGAACCTTAAAAAAACGTTATAGTTTGATCTTAAAGTCTCCATGAAACAGGACCGATCACCGTCCGGCTCACCCATGGTGGCGGAGAAGATGACGATGCCAAGGACGTTCATCTGTTGGCTGGTGCCGGGACTCGTCTTGTACGTGATCTCTGGAGGGGGGGTCAGCTCTAGGTACACCGTCCGACCTTTAGGGTCACTGTCATCAGGGATGACGTAGACAAAGTTGGACTGAATGGTTTTGGTCGGGACTTTGAGGATGGGTACGAGGTCTGTCTTGTACTGAAGGAACACAGTGGGTTTGTTACAGGAAGTTTAAACAGACTGGATTTGGACCTGAATGTGTCCCGATGACTGTCTCACCTGTTGGAACGTGGCCTCGATCAGATTGGAGGGAACCATGTTCCTGAAAAACACACATGATGTTCACATGATGACAGATGACAGATGATCAGAACCAGCATGAACTTCTTTCAGGAGCTCGTCTGTTGGGTTGGACCACATGGGCCAGCCTTCAGATGTGACTCCATGGTGTATACACAGCATCACCTGACACTCTACAGGTGAGTGAGCGAGCTCTGTGTGTTCACTCTGTGATGTAACAGCCGACATCAGGAAGGTAAACACACGAGTTTGGAGGGAAAGAGTTGTTTGGGTCACCTGACCTTTGGTGGCGGTTAGAGGTCAACGGGATGATGATGCGTTGGACCAGTCCGTGATCGAAGAGCGCCAACGTGCCGCGTCAGAGATCATTGCACCGCAGCGCGCTCACTCGGTTAATCTGTCACTCATCCTCACAGGATTACTAAAAATATACTAATGAGCCCACCAGGTAATGGGATTGAGGTGTGTGTGTGTGTGTGTGTGTGTGTGTGTGTGTGTGTGTGTGTGTGTGTGTACACACTATCTGTTGATCTAAGTGTTGTTCAGTCTGTTTCTGTGAACTCGTTATTCTCGTCAGTAAATGAAGATAAACCTTCACTTCCTGTCTGACAGATCGGTTCTTCCTGGAAATGAACCTGTAAATTTAGTTGACATCATGAAGTTTAAACGTTATTTAAACATTTTTTAAACGTTTCTCCTGAGATTCCAAACTCATTAAATCGTCCTGGAGGAAACGTCTGTTTCTATTAACGAGGTTCATTAACGACTCAATCAGGAGCTCGTTGTGTTTTAACGTTATCCGATAAAACGTTAGATTGGATCAGTAGACGGATGTTGCTCGACACAGGAAGATTTATCTGATTCATGAACCTCGAGGTTTCCTTCTAACTTTGGAGAAACAAACAACAGCAGAGGAAGGGTGACGAAGAGTGATGAAGAGTCATATGAAGAGTGATGAAGAGTCATATGAAGAGTGATGAAGAGTGATGAAGAGTCATATGAAGAGTGATGATAGTGATGAAGAGTATGACGAAGAGTGATGAAGAGTGATGAAGAGTGACGAAGAGTGATGAAGAGTCATATGAAGAGTGACGAAGAGTGATGAAGAGTCATATGAAGAGTGATGAAGAGTGATGAAGAGTGACGAAGAGTGACGAAGAGTGATGAAGAGTCATATGAAGAGTGATGAAGAGTCATATGAAGAGTGATGAAGAGTGATGAAGAGTGAGGAAGAGTGATGAAGAGTCATATGAAGAGTGATGAAGAGTCATATGAAGAGTGATGAAGAGTGATGAAGAGTCTTATGAAGAGTGATGAAGAGTCATATGAAGAGTGATGAAGAGTGATGAAGAGTCATATGAAGAGTGATGAAGAGTCATATGAAGAGTGATGAAGAGTGATGAAGAGTCTTATGAAGAGTGATGAAGAGTCATATGAAGAGTGATGAAGAGTGATGAAGAGTGATGAAGAGTCATATGAAGAGTGATGAAGAGTGATGAAGAGTCATATGAAGAGTGATGAAGAGTCATATGAAGTGTGATGAAGAGTGATGAAGAGTCATATGAAGAGTGATGAAGAGTCATATGAAGAGTGATGAAGAGTGATGAAGAGTCATATGAAGAGTGATGAAGAGTCATATGAAGTGTGATGAAGAGTGATGAAGAGTCATATGAAGAGTGATGAAGAGTGATGAAGCGTGATGATGAACAGTGATGAAGAGTCATGATGAACAGTGATGAACAGTGATGAACAGTGATGAAGAGTGATGAAGAGTCATATGAAGAGTTATGAACAGTGATGAAGAGTCATGATGAAGAGTGATGAAGAGTGACGAAGAGTGATGAAGAGTCATATGAAGTTATGAACAGTGATGAAGAGTCATGATGAAGAGTGATGAACAGTGATGAAGAGTCATGATGAAGAGTGATGAAGAGTGACGAAGAGTGATGAAGAGTTATGAACAGTGATGAAGAGTCATGATGAAGAGTGATGAACAGTGATGAAGAGTGATGAAGTAGGTGATGAAGAGTGATGAACAGTGATGAAGTGATGATGAAGAGTGATGAAGAGTGATGATGAACAGTGATGATGAAGAGTGATGAACAGTGATGATGAAGAGGGATGAACAGTGATGAAGAGTGATGAAGAGTGATGAAGAGCCGTGCAGTTCTGCCATATTTGATTCCTGAACTTTCAGCTGTTGGACTGTTTCTATGGAAACGAGTCTCTACAGCAGCATGTCAGATATGTTGCGGTGCTGTTAACGATAGCTTGCTTGCTAACGTGAAGCGTTACGTGATAAATTTACTTTTAGTCGACGCCCACAATGATGTGACGTGAAACTGCAGTTCATTTAACAGCCAGAGATGTCACTGTTAGACCAAGACCCTTTAGCTGTCAGCTGACCTCTGACCTCTCTCACCTGATGAGGTCGAGCAGGGCGTCGGCCGAGGTCATGACAGGCCCTCCACCCAGCCGGTTACTCTCCACCTCCGTCCCCACGCCGGGCTTGATGATGAGGACGAGGATGATGCCGACCACCACGGCGATGAAGGTGGTCCACAGGTAGTAGGTGACCGTCAGGACGCCCATCCGACAGCACGCCTTCGACTCCATGGACGACAGACCGGACATCAAACTGCAGGTGGACACGTGGACAGAGAGGACGTCATCCACGTTCATGAATCTGAATGTTTTTACCTGACGTGAACTCACCTGGACGTGATGAGAGGAAGGATGAGCATCTTCAGCATCCTCATCAGCAGCTCGCCAGGAAACGAGAAGTAGATTTTAGCCTGGTGACGGAAAGAGAACGTCATCCTTTCAAAATAAAAGCTTTTTGGTTCACAGCTCTGGATGGACTAACAGCTGCTGCTCATGGGTAGTCATCAGATTGGTCAGTCATTGGTTGGCGTCTTCCACTGCGCCGAATAGAATGTTTGAATATCGATGGGATATTAAAATATTTAACACAGCTCTTAATGTTTCATATTATGAATGAATTTATTCATCTATAATAAATGTGTTATTGTTTATTATGTAAAATGTTTTATTTTCCTTTAAAGACGTTCTCATGGCGACAGAAATAAACTCCTCTGATTGGTCGTGACCTCCATGTCACCGTCCAACCAGCTGAACAAAATCTCCTGAGAAGGATCAAAACTTCCTGGAAAGAGTTCAGATAGAAACAGACGGGTCAGAAAATGTAAATAAAAAAGAACAGACTGAACATGCTGATTATTTTCTGATGATAAATTTTTATCATTTTTTTTTGTCAACTGTCTGATGTTAGTACTTGTAAAGCAGCAAATCTTCAAAACTGATTCATTGATCATGTGAATATTGTGTTTCATGAAGGTCTGATCTTTGGTTGTTGCTGATCACATTTAAACACACTGATGCTCGCTGTGTCTCCGGCCTTTAAAGTCCATCGTGAGTACATTTAACGTTCCCAGAATAAAAGCAGTCGTGAGCTCAGCGTCTTCATTGACGTCCTTGTTTCATCGTTTCACTCTGACAGAGCCGACAGCCACTTATTGAATGAACGGATTAATGTTGGTGGATTTGGACCGGCTGCAGTCTCTGTGCTGAACAGCTCGTCCCTGCAGACCGTGGCTCACTTTAACATGTTCATGTTTGCTAGCAGCCTTCTTCTTCTTTGATTTTGTTAAAAACATGGCAGAGAGGAGAAGATCTGCATCTGGAGATATAAAAGTCTCAAAAACACAAAACAGAGCTATGAATAATGTATGTTACTAATTTTAGCTTGCACTGTCCGGTCATGCTAACATTAGAATGTGTGAAAACTCATGGTAACATTTGCCCACGCAGCTCTGAAGAATGAAGTCATACTATGTTAACGTTACATTATATAACCAACAAATTTAAAGCTAATCTTCATCATTGTCTGCTCACTTTACAATCAGAAGAACGCAATCTCTGTTTGAAGTTACAATAAGGCGTGAGGTCTTCAGTCGGTCTGAAGTCAAAGCAACGATCAGGTTAATAAACAATATGTTAGGTTTGCTAGCTTATGCAAAAAGTGACGAGACGACTCAATGAGTTGATGAGTCGCTCCAGAAGTCCTGGAGAAACGAGGAGGTTCCCATGAGAGTTACTTCAGCAGGTCATTTAGAAGGTTTGTTGGACAGTAAGGAGGTTCGTAGTTATAGAGTTTCATTAGGAGGTTCCAACGACCCAACAAGACGACGAAATGAGACGACCCAATGAGACGAACAAACGAGACGACACAAGACGACCCAATGAGACGAACAAATGAGACGAACAAACGAGACGACACAAGACGACCCAATGAGACAACCAAACGAGACGACCAAACAAGACGACCAAACGAGATTACCAAACGAGACGACCAAACGAGACGACACAAGACGACCCAATGAGACGACCCAATGAGACGAGGCAACGAGACAAACAAACGAGACGTCCCAAGATTACAAGCCGTCCTCTGCATTCTGCTGTTTGTTACTGAGCCTGCAGTGTACAGTGGGTCTTCGGCTCATCTCACAGACAGGGAATGTGTCGCAAAACCAAAACTAGCAGCTAAAAGAGGCTAAAAAGCTTGTGGAGCTGCCAGCAGGTGAGTCTGAGTCTGGCTGGAGAATAAAAGTACAGGATCAACATGGTTGTTGAAACAGGTGAGTCATACCTGTGTGGACAGATGAGTTCCTCTCAGCATGAAGCCCAACGTGCAGCCGGTGATCACGGCGATGACGGACAGCGTCAGCAGCCCGTTCTTCTTAAGGAAATTCGTCACGTCTCTCTTCAGGTCGTCCTTCACTGTCGCATGGAGGAATGTCTTCACCTGGTCCCCCATCATCCTCCCTGTGTCCCCCGGGACATACGAGCTGTGGTCAGAGCGTGCCTCCTCCTCGCCGCTTGGTAACAGAAGCTCCTCCATGCCGTCCAAGTTTTCTGTTGGTCCTCTCGATGCGTCTGGCAGGGTGACAAACCTGAGAGAGCCAAAGACGAGCTAACCGTTTCCACTGAGGGATTAAATCATCACGGCCTGATTGGAGCCAACTGCAGCCCTGCATGCCGGCTGCAGGCGGGCCGGCAGACTTAAAGGCCTTAAGAGGCTTAAAGAGGTGGACTAACACCTCACACGCCTTTGTTGTGGCATCTGGACCCGGTCCTGGTTTGTGTTTTTCTTCTTTTGGCTGAACCTTCAGGGTCAGAAGAGGTCACAGGATCCTGCAGCTTCACACAGACCTGATGGACTCAGGTTTAAAGAACAAGAAGGTTCAGAAGAAGAACTCAAAGAAAAGTACTCGGATCTTTACTTCAGTAAAAAACTGTAGAAATACTCACACAAACAAATGTAATGTAAAATATACAGGATCATACTTCTGCTCTTTATCTTCTGATGGTTTGTTCATTTCACAGGTTGAATAAAGTTGTTTCTTATTTTCATTAATAACACATCAATCAAATAAATGTAGTGGAGTAGAACTGACATGAAAATACTTGAGTGAAGTACAAGTACCTGAAAATGATAGAAGTAAATGTACTTAGTTACTTTACAGCACGGTGAGTTTGTTCCTGTTTTCACAGCTCAAAGCTGAAATGTTTAACCGAACATTAAATCTGAACATTGTTAAATCTGTGAAATCGAAAACACGTTTGGCCGATCTGTTCACTGCATAGAAAAGAAAAGTTAATTTATTCATTCACATCGTTTCACAAACTATAAATAAACTGCAGATCTGTCACTGTCCACGAGAGGGCGCCCCGAAGACGAGACACAACAGTGAACTGATTCACAGGAAGAAGAAGTTGGAGACGAGCTCTCAGCTGTTTATACGAGGAGACCAAAACAGAGCTGAAAGAGGATAAACGAGGAATATAAATAATGACGCTTGAATTAAAGAAGTTCGCTAATAATCTGTTTAATTTAAAATGACAAGATAAATATGAGACGACACAAAACATGTAGACGAAACAACAGAAACAAACACATGGAGGAACAATCCAAAAGTTTTTGGTCTTCATCATCATCATCATCATCGTTTAACTTTGGGCTCCGGGTCGGGAGAAGTACGTAACGCTTTACGGCACTAAGTCACACAGCAGCAACTATTTCAGTGATTCTGGTGAAACTGGATCATATTTTATGGAGGAAATGTTTTCTGGTTTTCCCTCTGATGTCCTCCGGCTGCTCCGCCTCAACTCTCTGTGATTTACAGAGTTTATGATGGACAGTGAAGTAACCTGCTGACAGCTGTTGCTGCTGTTAGATCAGTTCGTCAGCTTGGCGGTGAGCTCAGAGCGACGGGCGCTCTGAGCTCACCGCCAAGCTGACGGACTGAGTGTTTGTACCAACGATGATTTGGTGGATTTTCGTTACCTGCAGTCAGAAATCTGAATCTTCATCATCATCCTCCTGAGAACCTCTGCAGGAGTTCATCCAGATGTTTCTGCGTCACAGCTGGATGTCGTGGAGTTCAGAGTTGTCCTTTGGCATCGGCGTGCGTCACTGCACTTCCTGTGTGTCACCACTTGATGAAGACGAGTGCGGCGAGCGTGGCGTAACCGAGGATGAGGAAGAGGACTTTGAGCAGCCGGTCCCGTTTGTCGTCCAGCTCTCGGGAC
>JAFMOB010000691.1:93818-103818 GCA_018985215.1 Larimichthys polyactis
AAATTCAGTGAACGCAGCACGAAACCAGCCGACTGTCCCCGAACGTCACATCAAGAACCTCCATGTTTATCTCAGATCGTCCTCACAGAGGAGAGACCACAGTGGTCCTTCAAAATAAAAGCGTTCTTTAAATGTTGCAGATTGTTAAATTCATCGTGTGAATGTTTATCGTCTTCTCTGTCAGTGTTTAGCCTAGCTTAGCACAAAGACTGGAAGCAGGGGCAAAGTGTTAGCCTTCAGGACACTGAAGTAGATTTTGACTGACGTGAATTGCTGTCTTCTGATTGGTCCTCAGGTCGGTCTGGACTACAGGAAGTTCATCCTGCAGCCGGGCGGCTCCGAGGACGCCTCTGAGATGTTGAGGAAGTTCCTCGGGCGCGAGCCCAAGCAGGAAGCGTTCCTCCTGAGTAAAGGACTGATGGTGGAGCAGAACACCGGCACGCCGTGTCCCTGCTGACCAATCACAGGAGCCGGCTCCGCCCCCTCAGAAGAACGAACTGAAAGTTTTCTAGAAAAAAAAAAACGAGTTAACAGCGTGGAAAAATAAAATGATTTGAGGTGACGTCCTGTGTGTCTCAATCACTCCTGAGAGCGACCCGACGGGTCGGACCAGAACCCAACACGCACCGGTGCATTTCAAAATAAAAGCTGCAGTTCCTATAACGTCCACTAGATGCTGCTGTGATTGAAGTGAATGAGAAAACAAGTTCAGTGTCTCCTCATGAAGCTTTCAAGTTTTGATTGACAGGTGTCAACATCTTTTTGCCCATATTAGGATTTCCTGGCTGGAGTGTGTGAGCACAGACAGACAGACAGGTACAGGTGAGGTACAGGTGAGGTACAGGTGAGGTACAGGTGTCCCAGCTGGAGCTCATGATGTAACATCCTCAGAGAGTTTCACGTCAACATCTTTAGAATAAAAACAGCCTGAAGGTGAAAAAGAACAAACAGACTGGACGTCATTGAAAACAACAACTCTTCACCTTCATCAGTTATTTATACTTGAAATAACCTTTATTTAAACTTTAACGACATATTCCAGTTTTTAACTCGTGATGTCACGAGTCATTTAAACTTCTCACATTGTTTCTTTTTGAAAATCGTACAGGTCAGAAGATGAAAGTCTAACAGCAAAGCAATTTGTTTCTAATAATTACAATAACTTAAATCATCAGTTGAATCTGGATCAGAACCATCAGAACCTCATTTCAGCCGCTGAACAACAGATCCAACTATTTTAGCAGCTGAAATAAGAAGTCGTGCATAATCTATGTGACTGCTGTGAAAACACCTGCATGATGTCTCAGGTGTGTGAGTCACATGGTCAGAGGACTGTAACTGTCTGCAGGTGCAGCAGATGTTCTCCGGCTCTACAGTAACTTTGTTATCCTCATTATCGTCGCCTCGCCTTCGTCTTCAGTGTAATTAGTGCTGAGCTGCACCTGTGAGCGGAGCCCCCCAGGGGGCGCTCTGAGTCCCACAGGCCTCGCTTAGTCAACACTCAGGTGAGTTCAACGCTGAGCAGGTATGATCAGTGGGTAAACCCAAAGACATGATTCATCGTTCAGCAACACGACAGCGACAGCCTAGCTTAGCATAAAGACTGGAAGTGAAGGGAAACTGCTAGCCTAGCTCCATCAAAACAGTTAACTCTACATTACTGCAACATTAACTCTGATACAGCTGATTCAGTGAGTGATGAGAAGCTGACCCAGGCTTTGATTTGTGGTGAATTATTAAAAAACATAGAATAACATTGAACAAACAGCAGGACAGGTAGACTGCAGGTACAACAGCAGGTGAGGTGGGAGGACCGGTTGTCCTGGAGGAAACTCTCAGAGGGAAACAAACAGGCAGGAGACTGAAGAGCAGCTGAGGGAGGATCAGTCGACCAGAGAGCTCTGAGGAAGAAGACGAAGAGGACGAAGAAGACGAAGAGGACAAAGAGGACAAAGAGGACGAAGAAGACGAAGAGGACGAAGAAGACAAAGAAGACGAAGAGGACAAAGAGGACGAAGAAGACAAAGAAGACGAAGAGGACAAAGAGGACAAAGAGGACAGTGGTCTGAGGGGTCAGGAGACGATGGCGGAGCGTCCAGCAGCTGACGTTGGAGATGTGAATCTGCAGGACGTCCTGAGAGGACGGACAGATGGGGATCAGAGGACGACCAACATGATCCGAGTGTTCATCAGCTCCACGTTCACAGGTCAGAGCAGTTTAACCTCCTGGTCCAGAGCCAGGTCCTGGTCCTGGTCCTGGTCCTGGTTCAGGTCCTCTGTTAAAGCTCAGTAAGGTTTTGAATTTGTGAACTGATGTGAAGAAATCAGTTTAAAGCTTCTTTAGTTTTAATATTTGGCCCTTTTTAAGCAGCTTTAAAGCATTTAAACAGTTTGATGTTACACAGCTGCTGTTTTTGTTTCACACGTTCTTTGAAGGATTTTTCTATTTTAACAGAGACAGATATAAAATCATCCATGAGCTCTGAAAATTAACGAAAATCAAAACCGAATCTATAAAAATGTCCAGAGTGGATTTGACATGAGAGCGTTATTCTGAGTATCAGCACGGCTGCTGTTCATCGTAGGTGATGAAGCGTGCTGATACTCAGAATAACAGCACGACCTGAGGTTAGCACAGGTAAACATGTTTAATATTATCAATTATTTATCATCATGATTGGTCTAATTAATGGTCGTGTATTGATTATTGACGGTGGCTGATCAGGTTTGTTGGTGGTTGGTTGATGTGTTCAGATATGAGCGGCGAGAGGAAGGCCCTGCTGGAGAAAGCTTACCCAGAAGTCTTTGCTTTCTGTCGCAGTCTGGGGCTGGTGTTTGAGGTCAGTGTTTGGTGTGTACATGCAGTACATGTGCAGTTTTAATAAATATCAGCTCACTGATCAGCGAGGTCACTTCCTGTTCAGGTGGTGGATCTGCGTTGGGGGATTCGGAACGTTACGTCAGGAGACCACGAGGACTGTGAGATCTTCCTGCAGGAGATCCGCAGCTGTCAGAGGATTTCAGCCGGTCCCAACTTCATCGTGAGTCACCCCTTTAGATAAAGTTATTCTAATTCTTTAAGTTTGTATGTCGTCACATACAAACGTTGTCATTTTCCTTCATCTGGGCTCCGAAGGCTCTGCTGGGGAACCGGTACGGCTCTCGAACTCTTCCTCGCCTCATCCCGGAGAAGCAGTTTGAAGCTCTTTTGTCCAAACTCTCCAAAAACCCTGAAGGCGTCAAGCAGCTGAGACAGTGGTTCTTAAAAGACAACAATGCTGTCCCACCCACCTACGTCCTCCAGCCAATCACGGCTCACTTCCCCCACTACAGCGACCTCCGACCTGAGACTGGGCCGCAGCGTGACAAGGACCTTCTTTCCTGGCGGGTCACAGAGACTCAACTGTTGCAGCTCCTACGCTCCGCCGCCGCAGACGCCAAGACAGCTGGTGACATCACAGCCGAGCAGAAACAAGAGTTCTTCACATCAGGTCAGCGATGCCGACAGTTTGTCCTTTGTTGTGTCAAAGTGTTTGAGATCTGAGCGTCTTCTTGTTCCTCGTCCGCAGTCACAGAGCAGGAGTTTGAGCAGGGTTTGTGGAAGGACAACAGTGAATCATCGGCTCTGCTCTTCGTCCGAGAGATTCCTCGCCAGCGCATGAGGGACGGTCCCAGGCGGTTCGCCAAGTTTATGGACCTGACTGCCGACGGCCTGCTGGACGCCGAAGCTCAGGGTCTCCTCACTAGCCTCAAGTCCCGCCTCTACACCTCGTCGCAGAAGATCCTGAACCTGCACTGCGTGGAGCTCAGCAAAGGAAGCATCGACCCCAAACGCAAAGAGCACGCTCAGTACCTGGACAGTGTCTGCGAGCAGTTC
The DNA here is from genome assembly GCA_018985215.1 of Larimichthys polyactis. Lineage (NCBI taxonomy): Eukaryota > Metazoa > Chordata > Actinopteri > Sciaenidae > Larimichthys > Larimichthys polyactis. Next base: position 97,696 of record JAFMOB010000691.1, read on the forward strand.
GTGTCGCAGGTGAAGGCCCGGATCGTAGCAGTGGCGGGTCCATCAGTGGACGGGAGGCGTGGGAGGACATGGGGAAGCATTGATGAAGGGACGATGGAAACGTCAGACTGGGTGGTTGAAGAGGCGGGACGGCACACCGCCATGAGCACCAAGCTGTCCAGAGGGCTCTACGGCAGGGAGGGGCTTCTGGGTAAGATCTGCTGCGCCATGTGGGAGTCCACCAACGTCCATCACAGCCCGCTGGTTGTTCACGGGGCCGCTGGGATGGGTAAGACGGCTCTGCTGTGCAAACTGGCGCAGGAGATGCGTGGCGTCCTGGAGGCCGGAGCGGTGGTGGTGATCAGGCTGCTGTCGGCTCGTCATCCTCAGAGACCGGACATCGACCACGTCCTCCGCAGCATCTGCTTCCAGATCTGTTTGGCTTGTGGTTTGGCTCCACCCTCGCCGCTGACGGCCAACAGTCACCTGGACCTGCTCCGATTCTTCAGGAACGTCCTCGATAAGGTTTCCCAGCAGGGGAACACGCTCCTCGTCATCCTGGATGCGCTGGATCAGCTCTCAGACCAACACCGCGCCCACCAACTCTGCTGGCTGCCCACCAGCGTCCCGCCCAACGTCCACCTGGTGGTTTCCATGGATACCCACAGTGAGGCATTTGCTAGCATGCGGCTGAAGTCGGAGACTTTGGGGGATTTCTTTGAGGTGGAGCGTTTGTCTCGTGACGAAGGAAAACAGATCGTGGAGTCGAACCTGCGAGCGTCTCAGCGAGCGCTGACGCCGGAGCAGAGCGACGCCGTGCTGCGACACTTTGAGACGACCGGCTGTCCTCTGCACCTCAAACTGATGATGTCAGCGGCCAGACGCTGGACGTCCTTCACCCCGCTCGCAGACCTACACCTGGGCGCCAACACACAGGAAATGATGTCACAGTTCTTCCTGATGCTGGAGAAGAAACATGGGAAGCAGTTGGTGGGCGGGGCTTTAGGATACATCGCTCTGGCCAGGTGAGGTGACTGTCGTGTCGCATACACGTAACTCTGTTATGTTATATTTTAAAATGAAGCGATCTGATTGGCTGTATTGTTTGTGTTCACGAGTCATGTGACTCCACAGGGAAGGTCTGCTGGAGGCTGAACTGCGTGATGTCATGTCCCTGGACGATGATGTCATCCGTGAGGTGTATGAGTTCTGCCTCCCTCCGACCCCCTCGTTGATCCGGTTGCCCCCCCTCCTCTGGGCTCGTCTCAGACGGGACCTCGAGGATCAGCTGGAGGAGCGCTGGACGGGCGGGGTCGCCACCATCGCCTTCAACAACCGGTAACGCAGAGAAATGACCTCAGTCACTTAGGTCAAAGGTCAAACGATTGAGTGTGTGTGTGTGTGTGTGTGTGTGTCTGTCTGTGTGCAGGCACCTGTGTGAGGTGGTGTCGGCTCAGTATCTGACCTCAGAGCGACGAGGACGGAGCCTCAGGATCCTTGCCGAGTACTTCCTGGGTCGGTGGTCAGGCAAACTGAAGCCGGCATCTCTGCCGGGCCTGTCGCTGCTCCTGTCTGACAGAAAGGTACCAACCATGAAGGAACCATGATGGAACCATGAAGGAACCATGATGGAACCATGATGGAACCATGAAGGAACCATGATGGTTCCATGAAGGAACGTTCGGCCGTCTCGCTGAATGAATCAAAGTTCAAAGTTTATGATTAAAATCAGACAAACTTTATTAACAAACTTTTAGTTTAAGATGAAATATTTTGTTTGACTTTGTATCAGAGTATTTGTACACGGTGGTATTTGTACTTTTACTGCATTCTGATTGGCTGTGATCCTTCCACAGGTCCCGCCCCAGCCTCTGTGGTTTGCTCCAGGATTGGCTAACATCAGGAAGCTCCAGGAGCTGACCTATCACCTGCTGCATGCCGGCCTGTGGGAGGAGCTGCAGCAGGAAGTCATCGGTGAGGCGCGGGAATATTTAAATATTCAATAATACGTCAGATTATGAATGACTGATGTCACGTGTTGGTCACGTGTTGGTCACGTGTTGGTGTTTCAGGCTGTGCTGAGTGGCTCTACTGTAAGAGCAGAGTGTGCGGGCTCTCCTCTGTGATCCACGACCTGGACCAGTGCTCCCAGTACATGGACTGCACTGAGACCAGGCTGGTCCGAGACACTCTGGTCCTGATGAAACCCAGTCTGGATTTCCTGGATGGTCACATGGGTCGGTCCAAATTAAAGATTAGAAACATTTAAATCAAACTACAAAGAAACGTTCCTGAAACGTTGATGAAATGTTTCTGGTTTCAGACACGTCTCTGTTTTACTCCGAGCTGTTGGCCAGACTCTGCTCTTTGGCCAAGCCTTTCCCCGCTGTGATTGGCCGGCTGTGTAGCCAATGTGAGGAGTGGTTACTGACGTGTCTCGAGCCGATCCTCGTTCCCAAGTGCAGCTTCCTGCAGCAGCCAGGGGGGGCGCTGCAGCACACACTGACTGCACTGCAGGGAGGTAAACAGTAGAGATGATAGTAATGATAACAGGTGTGACAGCAGCAGGTTTGACCTGTCCTCGTCTCTTCAGGTGTTCTCTGTCAGGACGTCAGCCTGGAGGCGGAGCTTCTGGTTGCAGGTTCAGATGACGGTGTGGTGGCGGTCTGGAGTCTGGCTGACCAGCAGCTCATACACTCACTGCTGGGACACACAGGTCAGTCTGAGACGAGTCAACACGATCAATAACTATAATTAGAATTTAAATAATCGCATCTGTGTTTTCTGTGTTTCGTGTAGGTCCAGTTCTGTCCGTCAAAGTGCATGACAGCTCTGCCCACTGTCTCTCATTGGCTGCTGATGGCTCTCTGAGGAGGTGGAGCCTGACAAATGGACAACAGCTTCTCTGCATCCAGGAGGCGGTGCCTCTCGACTCCGCCCCTTCATCAGTACACCTCCACCTGTCTGCACGGAGCCAGCTGCTGTTTGTCTACACCAGCGCACAGGTACCACGTATACTGTTATGTGCGGACTGTCCACTGTGAACCAGGACCTGAACCAGTACTCCCAGTTCATGGGCTGCACTGAGACCAGGCTGGTCCTGGTCCTGGTCCTGGTCCTGGTGAAACCCGGTGTGGATCTTGTCATTGTTCCAGGTGAAGGTGTGGAAGCTGGATGGCTCTGAGCTCCTCAGCAGCAGCAGCACTGATGAAGGGTCGGTGGTTCTGGGGGTTCTGGAGGACTCTGTGTTCTCTCTGTCTGGTTCTGGTCTGGTCCGAATATCTCGTCCTGTCGGTGGAACTCAAACTGTGGAGGCTCAGCTGGAAAACTCAGCAACTCGTCTGACTCTCGTGAACTCGGTTATGTTACCGAAACGTGAGAAAGTGTTTGTGGTTTCTAAAGAAGGATTCCTCCATCAGGTATGTGTCAGAACTCCACCCACCGGACCGGACCTCCAGAAACTAAAGAACATTTACTCAAGTACTGCACTGAAGTATGACCTTTAACTTCCTGTCTGCAGGTTTCCAGGACGGGGAAACAGACGGCCACTGAGTTTCCTGTCGCTCCTTCGTTACTTTCAGTGACTGAAGATGAGAAAATCCTGATAGCAGGTCGATCTGAACTCTTTGTCTTCAGTTTGAATTTGTTTATTTCATTGATTATTAGTGATTATTGTTCTCTGAGGTGAGACATCAAACTGATTTTAGAGCAGCATGGACAAAAGACAAAGTATTCCATCATATGTTGGCTTAAAACGCTCAGACGTGCCAAAAACCCAAAGGTCTCAGTGGTGTCTCTGATGAAGACATTGATGAAGACGTTGATGAAGACGTTGATGAAGACGTTGATGAAGACGTTGAAGTTGATGAAGACATTGATGAAGACGTTGATGAAGACGTTGATGAAGACGTTGATGAAGACGTTGAAGTTGATGAAGACATTGATGAAGACGTTGATGAAGACGTTGATGAAGACGTTGAAGTTGATGAAGACATTGATGAAGACGTTGATGAAGACGTTGATGAAGACGTTGAAGTTGATGAAGACTGATGTTGATGTTGGTGTTTGTTGTTTCTGTTGTCTGCAGGCAGCGATCGGACTTTGAGTCTCTTCAACATCAACACAGACTCTGTGGACAGATTCCTCGACCTCCAACACGACGACAGCGTTTTGTCCGCCTGCGTGTCGTTGGACTGCAGACAGCTTGTCTCGGGAGCTGCTGACCAGCTCATACGGGTAACACACACAAACACACACATGGTAACACACACAAACACACACAAAGTTCACAGTTAAAGATAATGCAGTTAGCTCAGCATGAGGCAGCAGTGTTCATTCTCGTCTTCCTGTTGACTTCATGAACGTTGTCAGATCTGGTCGGTGACGACCGGCGCCCTGATGGACACTCTGTGTGGTTCCAACGCTCCCGTCACCTCGGTGCTTCTGTTTAACGGCTTCGTGGTTTCGTCCTCGACGGCCTCTTCCTGTATCCATGTTTGGAATGTGACGTATGACACCCGCCACAAACCCACGGCCCACATCCCCGCCAGCTGCGCCCATGCCTCCGTCACTAAAGACGGCGATCAGATTTTCTACGTCCGGCACCCGAGCCAGAAAGAGGTCATGAGCTGGAACAACAACACAGGTCAGACGGAGAGAATGAACATGCTTCTATGAACCTGTTGAGCTGGTACCGGTTCTAACCTTCTCCGGGTCTCCCTGCAGGTTCTCTCTCGGAGCGTTTGCCGGTCTCTGCTGAGGTTTGCTGCCTGGAGTTAGCTCAGCACAAACGGCTGCTGCTCTGCGGTCTGACCACCGGTACCGTCCTCATCTACCCGTTAGCCCTGCCTCAGGAGACGCTCTGCATCCCCCCACCAGAGAGCCTGTCCAGGGTGCTCTGCCTGGCCGTCAGCCACCAGGAGAAGCACGTGGCGGTGGCCTACGAGGACTCTGTGTCTCTGTTCGAGATCACCACCAGAGACAGCTTCCCCACGGTGGAGGGACCCCTGCAGGCGTTCTCCCTGTCCCTGCTCCACGCCCCGCTGTCCTCCATGGCCCTGCTGTCCGACCGCAGGCTGCTGTACGGGACGAGCTGCGGGGGGGTGAAGCTCTACGACTTCCGTGGTGGCAGCAGTTCAGACCTGGAGCCTCATCGCAGCAGAGTGACCTGTGTGACGGCCAGTAACTGGGGGACGCACGCTCTGGTGGGCTCTGAGGATGCCGTGCAGAGGCTGTGGGCTCTGAACCCAGTGGTCCTGGACCACACCATGGAGTACAAGGTCAGAGCTACTGAGTGTCTGCAACAGACCAGCAGACAGTTTGACAGAGGTTTATAACGATGTAACGACAGTTTGGTTCTTGATGTTCAGGGGTTTTTCTTCGAGGGCATCCTCTCTGCTGCGTTCTCTGAGAGCGACCAGGTCGTCTTCACCGGATCTCAGGACAGAACCGTCAAAGTGTGGAACGTCGCTACAGGTAATGATGAGGTCCGACACTTTTACAACCAAAACACGACACCTGAGGTGGCGCTGAACGCTGAGCACAGTTTTCCATTACTTAAAGGGTCTATATATATATATATATATATATATATATATATATATATATATATTCAACACCACTAGGTGTCGCACAAGAGCACAGAGCCTCAGACTAAAACAACGAACGCTACAGAACCAGAACCAGAATTTTACCTCACAGATGAAACACACGACAAACAAAATAAAAACAAAATAAAACTCATTCAAACAATCTTTGTTAGGTCAGAATAGTCAGATGTGAAAACAGGCTCCACTGGCTGCAACCAAGCGGCAAACTCCATGTCTGGGATCCATAAGTCCCCATGTCCAAATGTCCAACTTCACAGCAGAAATAAACATGTTTACAGCCTGGTACAAAAAACAGTTTTGGTCTCTGTAGCTAATTTCCCCGTTCATGACAACTGTACTGAGGGTGAATTTATATACAACTCACCTGTTCACATTATATTAAGGCTTAAAGTTATGCAGGATTAAGAGCGGGGACGCTTTGACTGACAGGTGGGTGTGGTTACAGATGCAACCAGGCGTCATTCAGCCGCCTCAGCTCCACCGATGCTCCACGTCTTGTAAACGTTTATATCTGCTGTGGAGTCGGACTTTTGAA
>JAFMOB010000691.1:108818-156406 GCA_018985215.1 Larimichthys polyactis
TTGATCAGTGAACTACAAACTGATTAATAATTAACATAAAGTGGTTTAGCTCACACAGACGAGCTTCAGATTAAAGTTCAGACTAACTAAACTGATCTGAGTTCAGATTTCTGTTTTAGTGAGCACGCCAACTCTGATATCTGCAATAAACATATTAAAACATAGCATAACTGTCATTTCTTCACATTATGCTGACTCTAAAACTCAAACATGTCGCAGCCTCAAAGCTGAAGAAGGAAGAAGGAAAGAACAGAAGGAAGAAGGAAAGGACAGAAGGAAGAAAGAAAGTACAGAAGAAAGAAAGGACAGAAGGAAGAAAGACAGAAGGAAGAAAGAAAGGACAGAAGGAAGAAAGACAGAAGGAAGATAAGGACAGAAGGAAAAAAGGACAGAAGGAAAAAAGGACAGAAGGAGGAAAGGACAGAAGGAAGAAGGAAAGGACAGAAGGAAGAAGGAAAGGACAGAAGGAAGAAAGAAAGGACAGAAGGAAGAAAGAAAGGACAGAAGGAAGAAAGAAAGGACAGAAGGAGAAGGAAGAAGGAAAGGACAGAAGGAAGAAGGAAAGGACAGAAGGAAGAAGATAAGGACAGAAGGAGAAGGAAGAAAGAAAGGACAGAAGGAAGAAAGACAGAAGGAAAAAAGAAAGGACAGAAGGAAGAAAGACAGAAGAAGGAAAGGACAGAAGGAAGAAGGAAAGGACAGAAGGAAGAAAGAAAGGACAGAAGGAAGAAAGAAAGGACAGAAGGAAGGACAGAAGGAAGGAAGAAAGAAAGAACAGAAGGAAGAAGGAAAGGACAGAAGGAAGAAAGAAAGGACAGAAGGAGAAGGAAGAAGGAAAGGACAGAAGGAAGGACAGAAGGAAGGAAGAAAGAAAGAACAGAAGGAAGAAAGAAAGGACAGAAGGAAGAAAGAAAGGACAGAAGGAAGAAAGAAAGGACAGAAGGAAGAAAGAAAGAACAGAAGGAAGAAGGAAAGGACAGAAGGAAGAAGGAAAGGACAGAAGGAAGAAGGAAAGGACAGAAGGAAGAAGGAAAGGACAGAAGGAAAGGACAGAAGGAAGAAAGAAAGAACAGAAGGAAGAAGGAAAGGACAGAAGGAAGAAGGAAAGGACAGAAGGAAGAAAGAAAGGACAGAAGGAAGAAGGAAAGGACAGAAGGAATAAAGACAGTAGGAAAAAGGAAAGTTTGTTTGATCTTTGGAGAGGTTTGACATCAGAAACACGTTGATGGTTTAAACATCTGCAGCTGCTGAACCTCAGTCTGACCCTGAAACTCCGTCACGTGCCACCTGAAACTGAATTGGAGTCATTTAGATTTGAATTTGAATTGTTCAATTTGAATCACTGCATTGAAAAACCAAATCTGAATTGTAAATTGAAATTGAATTTATTAGTTTGGAACTGAACATTCTCACAATTCAAATTAAATTTTCTGTGACAAACATCCAGGTGAGGCAGAACAATGAGCGCAGGTACACAGGACGCCTCTTCGGCCAATCAGCAGATACCTGTGTGTGCGTGTGCATGAGTGTGAGTGTGAGTGTGTGTTACCTCTGCCCCATTTGGTTTTAGTTTGTATTGTATAAAACAGTCGAGTTGTATTAGACTCGTTGGAAGTAGCATTTTCATTACGTGATGTCTGCGTTCATTCACACCCGGTGGAATTTGAGGCTCGTTAGTTAATTAAGAGGAGAATGTTGATGTGAGGTGACACAATCACTGTGAAAGTCTCCTCAGGGGGGCGCCAACGAGCTGAAGGCAGATTTTGATCCTGATGATGAAATCAGATGTTTCGTCTTTATATTTCCTGCATCAAACAACACGAGGAGAACATCGAACATGAAGCTTTTTGTAGTCCATCAAACAACTTTGTAGTTTTCACACAGATCACATCAATAACATCCTCCGACTCTCTGAACACCACCCTACACTTCTTCTAAGTCCTTCACACCTTTTCTCATGTCAAGGACAAGTGTTTAGGACAAGACTTACAGTCGAATAGTCTGAAAGATGGTCTCCTATGTCCTTTCCTAAACACTTGTCCTTGAACTCGATATAAAATCTCACTTCTTCTCAGTCATGACTCAGCGAACCGTGAACACACACACACACACACACACACACACACAGAAACAGACTCTGAGCTGACACACAGCAGCACATCAGTACGCAGTGATTTGTTCATGAATCATTTATTGTGCTCTGACTGAACAGGATCTATTTTCTCTACAAACACGAACAGATGATCAGAAATGATAAAGTGCGACCTCAGCTGGTTTTTGACTTGGAGCGAGTCGGTGAAGGCGAACCCAAGCTGCAGGCTTCATGATGATTCAAACAATGACAACAATTAAAACACATCGTTCATTTCCAGCCAGAACAAAAAAATAAATTACAGTTCATCTACAAACAAAGTACCAAAAATGAAGACAGTAATTATGACAGAAAGCTCGACGTGTTGATTGATATGTAGAAAGTCTCGACAGACTCGATGAACGTTTCAGTGAATCCTCGTCCTCTGTCTGAAGTTCATCTGTCATCCAATCAAATTAAACTCAGAGTAAACTGAAGCTAACGTTAAAAATTAGGACTCAAACTTAAGCTCGTTACTTAATGATTCATCTTCAAGACTTTAATTTCACAAAAATATCACAACATGCTTCAGATTCTGAAACGTTTGGACGCCAACGTTCGACTCTAGCGTCAGTTAGCTTAGCATAATCCCATGTTTCCCTCACATTAAAATACGAAACATTTATTCCAACGTTTGCTAGCGGTTAGTTTTACTATGAGATATTTGTTTTATTGGTTGGACCTGATTGTTAAATCGTTAGTAAGACTCGTTAGTGACTGAAGAGTTTTCTACACCGCCTTTATGAAAAATAAAAATGTGATGAGACGTTTGTTCGGCTCGGAGCAGAGGACTTTAGCCTAGCTTAGCACAAAGACTGGAAGCGGGGGGAACTGTTAGCGACAACAGGTGGATTCTTTCCCTTTTGAGAAGCTACGCTAACAGTTTCCCTCTGCTTCCAGTCTTTGTGCTAAGCTAGGCTAAAAACACCCCGTTAACTGATTCTTTGCACCAAACGTATTCTCGTCTCCTCTCCTAAAAGCCTTTTGTTGTTTTTATTTTTGATCTCCATGGAGACGCACATTTATACTTTTTATCTCCATGGTAACAACCATGTGGAAGACACTGCTGTATCTGTTGCTGGGGGCGACGGGGGGGGGGGGTCTCTCCTCAAGCAAGCCCACCAAGTCCTGAGAGTCATCTCCATGGAGACACATGATATGTGTGTGTGTGTGTGTGTGTGTGTGTGTGTGTGTGTGTGTGTGTGTGTGTGTGTGTGTGTGTGTGTGTGTGAACTATATGGCACAAAGTCGAGAACTTAAGACGCTGAAGAAATGTTTTTTGTTTTGTATCACACTGTAAAAATAGTTTCAATTGGTTCATTGTTTTCAGATTTTACAGTTTCTGATATGATTCAGATTTTTCTTTTACAAACCACCTCAGATCTCAGTCTGTCTGTATGACGGAGGCCTGTGAGGGTCAACATGCCTGTAAATGAAACATGATGCTAACAGATGTTTGCTTGATAGTTTGTGATGTCGACGAGCGTTTCAACGATCACTCGTGTTACAGATTAATAAACTGAATGTATTTCATTAATAAACGGACAGACGTCACCTTCAACAGCAACACTTCCCTTCTTGTCCCTCGAGATCAGAAACACGGAGAACTTGTTCAGGCTGATGGATGATCAGAGTTTCTCAACCTTTCACGTGTCCTGAATCTGACCTCATGCAGCGCCACCGTGAGGTTCAAACTAAAATTTAAAAGGCTGGCTCTAGAAGTGAGTCAGTCTCCATAAGTCCCCATGTTTAAATGTCCGAGTTCTGCAGGATTAGGAGCGCGGACACGTTCAGGTTTCATGTGACTGTGTGTGACGGCGTTTAAGTCAAGATTCATCATCGACCCTCATCTGTGCATCAGGCGACCCCGCTGGAGGCCCCGAACCAAAGGCTGAGAAACTTTTGTATGAAAGTGGAGACACGTGAGGCCGAAATCATGTGACATCAGGAAGTGAGTGTGTGTGTGTGTTTGTGTGTGTGTGTGTTGTCACCGTCTGATGCGGTTTCTTTTTGCATGTTGGGAAGTTCAGAGTTCATGATGAGTCCAAGAGTCAGGTGTGTGTGTGTATGTGTGTGTGTGTGTGTGTGTGTGTGTGTGTGTGTGTGTGTATATGTGTGTGTGTGTGTGTGTGTTATGACAGGATGTCCAGTGTGACCGTTCCTCTCTGTTTCTTCAAGATGCCGACCGCCTGCTCGTGCGTCACTCCCTGCAGACTCTCTCCGTTCACCGTCAGGATCTGGTCGCCTCGCTTCAGACGTCCGTCCACCGCCGCCGCGCCCTGAAACACACACACACACACACACACACACACACACACACACACGTTGTGACGGTGCTGTCAATCAAATACAAACAACCACGCTGTCACAGCAGAGGCGCTGTGATGTTGGTTCACATGAGTCAGTCTCGAGTCAGTCGGTTCAGTACGCAGATGGTTAGCTTAGCATAAAGACTGGAAGTAGGTGGAAACAGCTAGCCTGGTTCTGGTTCTGGTTCTGACCTTGCTGAAGACGGTCTTCACATAGATGGGCAGGTCTCCATGTGGACTGCCGAATCCTCCAACGATGCTGAAGCCCAGTCCCTCAGAGCCTTTCTCCAGACTGATGCTGCGAGGCCGCGGACCCCTGAGGACAAGGAGGCGGGGTCACATCCAGGAGAACACTACCTGTGTGTGTGTGTGTGTGTGTGTGTGTGTGTGTACTCACTCTGGCTCTGCGGTGTGTGTGTCCGTGTTGGCTGACACATTGGAGCTGCTCGACAAACTCTCGACCTGAGTGGCGATGGCGCTGATGTTTGTGTCCGCTACCACCTGAAACACACACAAGAGGTGTAAGAGGTGTAGCAGGTGTAAGGGGTGTAGCAGGTGTAAGAGGTGTAGCAGGTGTAGCAGGTGTAAGAGGTGTAGCAGGTGTAAGAGGTGTAGCAGGTGTAGCAGGTGTAACAAGTGTAGCAGGTGTAAGAGGTGTAGCAGGTGTAAGAGGTGTAGCAGGTGTAAGAGGTGTAGCAGGTGTAAGAGGTGTAGCAGGTGTAGCAGGTGTAAGAGGTGTAGCAGGTGTAAGAGGTGTAGCAGGTGTAGCAGGTGTAAGAGGTGTAGCAGGTGTAAGAGGTGTAGCAGGTGTAGCAGGTGTAAGAGGTGTAGCAGGTGTAGGAGGTGTAACAAGTGTAACAGGTGTAAGAGGTGTAGCAGGTGTAACAAGTGTAACAGGTGTAAGAGGTGTAGCAGGTGTAACAAGTGTAACAAGTGTAGTAGGTGTAGCAGGTGTAGTAGGTGTAAGAGGTGTAGCAGGTGTAGTAGGTGTAGCAGCAGCAGTGGTACCTGCAGGCTGATGTTTCCGTAGCTGTTCTTCAACAAGGTGACGACCTCACTGTGTGACAGACCGTCCACAGACTGACCGTTAATATTGACAATCCTGTCGCCCACCTGCACACACACACACACACACACACAAAGGATCAACATAATGATGATGATCATACGTCTACATTAAGTTTGTCAGTCTGTCAGTCTACCTTTAGTCTGTCAGTCTACCTTTAGTCGTTCAGTCTACATTGAGTCTGTCAGTCTACCTTTAGTCTGTCAGTCTACCTTTACTCGGTCAGTCTACCTTAAGTCGGTCAGTCTACCTTTAGTCGTTCAGTCTACATTGAGTCTGTCAGTCTACCTTTAGTCTGTCAGTCTACCTTTAGTCGGTCAGTCTACCTTTAGTCGTTCAGTCTACCTTTAGTCTGTCAGTCTACCTTTAGTCGTTCAGTCTACCTTTAGTCTGTCAGTCTACCTTTAGTCTGTCAGTCTACCTTTAGTCTGTCAGTCTACCTTTAGTCGTTCAGTCTACCTTTAGTCTGTCAGTCTACCTTTAGTCTGTCAGTCTACCTTTAGTCTGTCAGTCTACCTTAAGTCGGTCACTCTACCTTTAGTCTGTCAGTCTACCTTTAGTCTGTCAGTCTACCCTTAAGTCTGTCAGTCTACCTTTAGTCGTTCAGTCTACCTTTAGTCTGTCAGTCTACCTTAAGTCGGTCAGTCTACCTTTAGTCGTTTAGTCTACCTTAAGTCGGTCAGTCTACCTTTAGTCGTTCAGTCTACCTTTAGTCTGTCAGTCTACCTTAAGTCGGTCAGTCTACCTTTAGTCGGTCAGTCTACCTTTAGTCTGTCAGTCTACCTTAAGTCGGTCAGTCTACCTTTAGTCGGTCAGTCTACCTTTAGTCTCTCAGTCTACCTTTAGTCGTTCAGTCTACCTTTAGTCTGTCAGTCTACCTTTAGTCTGTCAGTCTACCTTAAGTCGGTCAGTCTACCTTTAGTCGGTCAGTCTACCTTTAGTCTGTCAGTCTACCTTTAGTTGTTCAGTCTACCTTTAGTCTGTCAGTCTACCTTTAGTCTGTCAGTCTACCTTAAGTCGGTCAGTCTACCTTTAGTCTGTCAGTCTACCTTATGTCGGTCAGTCTACCTTTAGTCTGTCAGTCTACCTTTAGTCTGTCAGTCTACCTTTAGTCGTTCAGTCTACCTTTAGTCGGTCAGTCTACCTTTAGTTGTTCAGTCTACCTTTAGTCTGTCAGTCTACCTTTAGTCTGTCAGTCTACCTTAAGTCGGTCAGTCTACCTTTAGTCTGTCAGTCTACCTTTAGTCTGTCAGTCTACCTTTAGTCGGTCAGTCTACCTTTAGTCTGTCAGTCTACCTTTAGTCTGTCAGTCTACCTTTAGTCGGTCAGTCTACCTTTAGTTGTTCAGTCTACCTTTAGTCTGTCAGTCTACCTTTAGTCTGTCAGTCTACCTTAAGTCGGTCAGTCTACCTTTAGTCTGTCAGTCTACCTTTAGTCTGTCAGTCTACCTTTAGTCGTTCAGTCTACCTTTAGTCTGTCAGTCTACCTTTAGTCGTTCAGTCTACCTTTAGTCTGTCAGTCTACCTTTAGTCGTTCAGTCTACCTTTAGTCTGTCAGTCTACCTTTAGTCTGTCAGTCTACCTTTAGTCGGTCAGTCTACCTTTAGTCTGTCAGTCTACCTTAAGTCTGTCAGTCTACCTTTAGTCGGTGTGTTTTGGCTGCGACCCCGTTGGCCTGGATCATGGCGATGAAGATGGGCGTGTCACCCAGCGGGCTGCCCTTCCCCCCGGCTATACTCACCCCGAGGGAGTCAGTGACACCCTGAGGGGGGAGGGAGGGAGGGAGGGAGGAGATGGTTACGATTGGACGGTTTCATCACGTGTCTTTGAACGCAACATGAAATCATTTAAAAACAGTGTCACAGTGAACACAAAGGTGACACAATCTGATCTGGTCACAGAACACGCCGTGACACCTGTCCCAGGACAAAGTGTGTTTTACTTTGTAGTATCTGATGTATGTGTGTGTACAGTGTGTGTACAGTGTGTGTACAGTGTGTGTACAGTGCGTGTACAGTGTGTGTACAGTGCGTGTACAGTGCGTGTACAGTGCGTGTACAGTGTGTGTACAGTGCGTGTACAGTGCGTGTACAGTGTGTGTACAGTGCGTGTACAGTGTGTGTACAGTGCGTGTACAGTGCGTGTACAGTGTGTGTACAGTGTGTGTACAGTGTGTGTACAGTGTGTGTACAGTGCGTGTACAGTGTGTGTACAGTGTGTGTACAGTGTGTGTTACCCTGGTGATGTCCACTGTACGGACGCCAGCGTCTCCTGCTGAAACACACAAACACAAACAATAAGTGTGTGTGTTGTATTATTATGTCACATGAATTATTCATGTACTCTACCTGTGCTGTTAAAGCAGGAAGTGATGTCACTGCTGGACTTCAGGTTGTTGTTGAGCGGCGGGGGGGCGTTGGAGGTCGACGTCGGAGGGTCAGAGGTCGTACGGTCAGAGGGCGGAGCCACAACACCTGAACTGTTCCCGCTCACATGACTCATCTGAAACAGAGTTCATAGAGAGACATGACCTCTGACCTTTAGCCCTCACACAGGTGAACAGACACAGGTGACGTCACACACCTGACTTCCCTGTGAGCTGTGTCTGGACGAGATCCAGGAAGCAGCTTTGAGTCGTCCGAGTTCGAGCAGGACCGGACCCCGCGCACACTGCACAGCAACACACACACGTGTAAGTGACGTACAGGTGTGGACAGGTGTGTGTGTGTGTGTGTGTGTGTGTGTGTGTGTGTGTGTGTGTGTGTGTGTGTACCTTCAGTATGGCGGCGACCGTTTCCTGGGAGGCGTGTCTCGTGTCGTCTCCGTTGACTGACAGGATCTGATCTCCCTGCATCAGGCGGCCGTCCAGCTCAGCGGCGCCTCCTCTGACCACCTCAGAGATAAACACACCACTGCCACTCCTACACACACACACACACACACACACACACACACACACACACACACACACACACACACACAGATGATTCGAACAACAGTAACACACTGGTCGTTGTGTATCTGTGTGTTTTTAAGGCGGACCTCTTCCCCACGATGCTCAGTCCCAGCCCTCTGCCACTCTTCTTGTGCAGGTCCACCTTAAACAGGTCCAGGTTCTCCTCGTCTCTGTACTGAGCCTCGTCCCTCAGAACCGTCAGACAAACCTTCGCCGGCGTCTGGCGAAGGGCGGCGATCGCCTCCTCATGTGACGCTCCACGCAGGTCCACACCGTTCACCTGGACACACACACACACACACGCACACGCACGCACACGCACACGCACACACACCACAGTCCTTACTTTGTACTCTGTACAAACAGAAGTGTGCCGTTTAATTCAGTTCAGTATTTGTCCAGCAGAGGGAGACACACATACTGTATTACTGTACTGTAGTACTGTAGTACTGTAGTACTGTGCACTGTACTGTGCACTGTACTGTATTACTGTACTGTAGTACTGTGCACTGTACTGTAGTACTGTAGTACTGTAGTACTGTAGTACTGTGCACTGTACTGTAGTACTGAGTGAGTACCTCGAGTATCTGGTCTCCGGCCCACAGACGTCCGTCTCTGGCTGCAGCTCCTTCTTCATAAACTTCATGGATCACTATGGCATCCTGGACGAGAGACACACACACAATGAGAGAGAGCGTGTGTGTGTGTGTGTGTGTGTGTGTGTGTGTGTGTTACAGCGTGTGTGTGTGTGTTACAGTGTGTGTTACAGTGTGTGTGTGTGTGTGTGTGTGTTACAGTGTGTGTGTGGGTGTGTGTGTGTTTTACAGTGTGTGTGTGTGTGTGTGTGTGTGTGTGTGTTACAGTGTGTGTTACAGTGTGTGTGTGTGTGTGTGTGTTACAGTGTGTGTGGTGTGTGTGTGTGGCGTGTGTGTGTTACAGTGTGTGTTACAATGTGGTGTGTGTGTGTGTGTGTTACAGTGTGCGTGTGTGTGTTACAGTGTGTGTTACAATGTGTGTGGTGTGTGGTTACAGTGTGCGTGTGTGTGTTCAGTTTGTGTTACAGTGTGTTGTGTGTGTGTGTGTTACAGTGTGCGTGTGTGTGTTACAGTGTGTGTTACAATGTGTGTGTGTGTGTGTGTGTTACAGTGTGCGTGTGTGTGTTACAGTGTGTTACAGAGTGTGTGTGTGTGTGTTACAGTGTGTTACCAGCTGTGTGTCTCTTCCTCCCACTATACTGAGGCCTAGTCCTGATCGACCTTTACAGATCTCCAACTGAGTCTCCTGACCAGGAACCACCGCACAGCATGATGGGTCTGAGGAGGAAGAGGAGGAGGAAGAGGAAGAGAAGAAAGAGGAGGAGGAGGAAGAGAAGAAAGAGGAGGAGGAGGAGGAGGAAGAGGAGGAAGAGGAGGAAGAGGAGGAAGAGGAGAGGAGGAGGAGGAGGAGGAGGAGGAAGAGGAGGAGGAGGAGGAGGAAGAGGAGGAGGAGGAGGAAGAGGAGGAGGAGGAGGAAGAGGAGGAAGAGGAGGAAGAGGAGGAGGAGGAGGAAGAGGAGGAGGAGGAGGAGGAGGAAGAGGAGGAGGAGGAAGAGGAGGAGGAAGATTATCTTCTTCAAATATGTCTCCTGTTTTTCATAAATCAAAGTGTTCTGTGAGTCAGTGAACCTCTGCTGTCCGTCTGCACGTCCGGACTGATCAGAGGAGAGACAGCTGTCTGTTTACTGGAGCTGCTGTGAGACCTGCAGGACTGAGAGACAGACAGACAGTTACAGACAGACAGTTACATACAGACAGACAGACAGACAGACAGTTACAGACAGACAGACAGACAGTTACAGACAGACAGTTACAGACAGACATACAGACAGTTAGAGACATAACAGACAGAACAGAACAGACAGACAGACAGTACAGACAGACAGTACAGACAGACAGACAGACAGACAGACAGACAGACAGACAGACAGTGGTTCTGTCTGTTGTTACCTGCAGCTCCAGCGATGCTCTTGAGGCCTGCAGCTCGTTTTCTGGAGACTCTGCAACATTCAGCCTCTGCAGCGCACACACACACACACACACGCACAGACACACACACACGCACGCACACACGCACACACACACACACACAGACACAGACACACACACAGACACACACACACACACACACACACAGACACACACACACACACACACACACACACACACACACACGTCCTGATTCAGGTTTCTGGAACAAAACTTTCAGCTCTTTTTGTCTGAAGTTTCTCTGAGACTGATCATGTGACCTTAACCTGAGGACGGTGAGTCAAAACTGTGTCAATGCTCGTCCCCTACGCTCGTCCTCAACACTCGTCCCCAACGCTCGTCCTCAACACTCGTCCTTAACGCTCGTCCCCAACGCTCGTCCCCTACGCTCGTCCTCACGCTCGTCCCCCAACGCTCGTCCTCAACACTCGTCCTTAACGCTCGTCCCCAACGCTCGTCCTCAGCAACACTCGTCCCCAACACTCGTCCCCACCACTTGTCCCCAACACTCGTCCCCAACACTCGTCCCATACACTCGTCCTCAACGCTCGTCCTCAGGAACACTCGTCCCCAACACTCGTCCCCAACACTCGTCCCCAACACTTGTCCCCAACACTCGTCCTCAACCCTCGTCCCCAACGCTCGTCCTCCACGCTTGTCCCCAACGCTCGTCCTCAACGCTCGTCCCCAACGCTCGTCCTCAACACTCGTCCTTAACGCTCGTCCCCAACGCTCGTCCTCAGCAACACTCGTCCCCAACACTCGTCCCCACCACTTGTCCCCAACACTCGTCCTCAACACTCGTCCCCAACACTCGTCCCATACACTCGTCCTCAACGCTCATCCTCAGGAACACTCGTCCCCAACACTCGTCCCCAACACTCGTCCCCAACGTTCGTCCTAAACACTCGTCCTCAACACTCGTCCTCAACGCTTGTCCCCAACGCTCGTCCCCAATGCTCGTCCCCAACGCTCGTCCCCAACGCTCGTCCTCAACGCTCGTCCTCAGCAACACTCGTCATCAACACTCGTCCCCAACACTCGTCCTCAACACTCGTCCCCAAAGCTCGTCCCCAACGCTCGTCCCCAACGCTCGTCCTCAGCAACACTCGTCCTCAACACTTGTCCCCAACGCTCGTCCCCAACGCTCGTCAGCAGCACTCGTCCTCAGCAACACTCGTTCCCAACACTCGTCCTCAACACTTGTCCTAAAACACACGTAGAAGTACTCTGTCACAGGTAGAAGTACTCTGTCACAGGTAGGTGTACTCTGTCACAGGTAGAAGTACTCTGTCACAGGTAGGTGTACTCTGTCACAGGTAGAAGTACTCTGTCACAGGTAGAATTACTCTGTCACAGGTAGAAGTACTCTGTCACAGGTAGAATTACTCTGTCACAGGTAGAAGTACTGCATTCATGTATGTGTGCTGTCAGAATGAGTTTCACCTTCTTGAAGGTGTCGCTCTCTCTCAGACTCTTGGGGGCGCTGTTGCTGCTTCTGTTTCTGTTGTTCAGCTCGGCTTCATCGCTCAGCTCGTCCTGTTCAACAAACCAAACATCAGGTCACACCTTTACAGCAACCGGTGTAACTGAGTACATCTACTCGAGTATAAATGTGACGTCTGTTTGTATGACGGCTCAAATTCAGACTGACCGGCAGGTCTGAGGATGGGTGGAGCGTCAGGCAGTCAGGGTGGCGGGGTCCGTCAGAGACACCGAGAGGAGGACAGCCAGACTGACACACACACACACACACACACACACACACACACACACACACAGTGTACAGGTGACTCATCGCTGCACGGCAACAAGTGACTGTTTTTATTCTGTTTTATTTTTTATTGGCTGAATGTATCTAAAGGTAGTTCGACCAATCAGACTTCAACAATCTGAACACAAACCAGGAATGAGACATGGTCGAAAGTGTGGACAGGGACGCCATCTGTGTGTGTGTGTGTGTGTGTGTGTGTGTGTGTGTGTGTGTGTGTGTGTGTTGTTACCTCTGAGCTGACAGGGCTGAGGACGGGCGGAGGAGGAGGTGGAGTCGAGAAGGGGGGGACGGCCATCTGATTTATAGCATCTTCATTTCTACAGACAGACAGGCAGAGAGACAGACAGACAGGCAGGTTCAGTTTTGGCCAAGCATGAAAACAAAAAGACGTTTTCATCTCTTCACTGAGGAACTGATAGAGTTTAATATTAATGCAGAGAAAGCAGCTTCACCACCTGAGGCCTCACACACACACACACACACACACACACACACACACACACACACACACACACACACACACACACACACACACTCAGTGAGCTGCAGCTCTGCAGTGCAGACACAGTTTGAGCTGCAGTAGCAGCAGCAGACGCCGAGCTGCTGAAGCGACTTGCAGACGTCATGCGTTCATAAGCCCCACCCACTTTTTGCTACGTTAGAAGTGGCGTGTAATGAGCTGAAGCTCCTTCACGTGTTTGCTGTGTTTCAGGGTCACGACAGTTTCTCCTTCATGCTACAGAAAAAGAAGGGTGAGCTGAGAGGGCTGCAATCAGCAGCGACACACACTAGATTAGACTGGTGGAGGTGACACTGAATCATGTGACTGTGTAGTTCATCAGGAACACGGTGTTCAGAGATGATTCTTCAGGTGAAGCTAACAAACACCTCTCTCCTCTGCTTTGATCTGACTGTGTGTCTCTGCTGTCAAAGTTCATCGAGCTGCATCGGTGATGTGGAGACGAGACAAAGACGGATGCAGATCAGACTTCCTGTCTCCCAGCAGCTTGTGACTCACTAACAGCTCCTGATGGGAGCATCACTGTGATCTGAACTCACACTAACAGTCAGACAGCGGCTCTGTCGGGCCCGGCGGACACAGGAATGATGTTTATCACATCAGCATCACAACACCGACAACGAGCCTCATGGGTAACGGAGCGGAGAGCCACTAAACCAACAACACGTCCCCGAAGTGTGCCGACGGACACGAGACAAGCGAGGAGGCGATGAGGGAGCCGGTACCCGGAGCGGAGCACAGAGGACATCTGCTACATGATGCCATATGGTCCGAATCTGAAGCACACAGAGGAGCCGCCTGAAGGGGGCGTCAGGTGGCTGCAGGGGGCGCTCTATTCTCTGTATGTCCAGCTGGTTAACACCACATGGACAAATGTATGTGGACAGCTGAACCTGAGTCGTGCCATCCACCCTCTTTACCTCCACCTCGACTGTCTCTGATACAGCCTGTGGAAAAGTACTCGTGGTAGTACTAGTTCACCAAAACACCAACCGTCCATTAACAAAGCATTCATGCTGCAGTCTGACTCATGAGACAGATCAGAGACACCCTGACCAATCCAAACACACAGGATCCTACATTTCCCATAATCCCGCTGGAGAGTGTTCCTGTGTAAAATCAATCAGAGCTAAGTGTCTCTGTAATCCAACTAAGCTGCACTGAAGTGAATTAAACAGCTGTAAAATGAACAAATGTCCACATCTGTCCTCCAAATCTGTCCTCTGTCTGTCCTGGGACCTCCTCCTCTCCTGCTCTCCTCCCCTCCTCCTCCTCCATCACCACATTCCATCTGTGCCCAGGTACTGACCCGTTTCCAGTTAATGTGTCCTTGGTGAAGGTGAGGCAGACAGGAAACGGGATTTATGGGTCAGTCAGTTACTTCCTGCTTCAGTCATGCAGGACAGACAGTGACAGTCACCTGAGCAGGTCCACCGTGATCCACCGTGATCTATTGTGATCCACGATAACCCATCGTGATCCACCGCGATCCATCACGATCCACCGTGATCCAGCGTGATCCATCGTGATCCACTGCGATCCATCGGGACCCACCGTGATCCATCGCGATCCACAGTGATCCACCACAACCCACCGCGATCCACCGCGATCCATTGTGATCCACCGTGATCCACCGCGATCCATCGGGATCCACCACAACCCACCGCGATCCATCGGGATCCACCATGATCCACCGCGATCCACCACAACCCATCGTGATCCACCACAACCCATCGCGATCCACCGTGATCCATCGTGATCCATCACTATCCATCGTGATCCACCGCGATCCACCGTGATCCACCACAACCCATCGCGATCCACCGTGATCCACCACAACCCATCGCGATCCACCGTGATCCACCGCGATCCATCGTGATCCACTGTGATCCACCACAACCCATCGTGATCCATCGTGATCCATCGTGATCCACCATGATCCATCGGGATCCACCACAACCCACCGTGATCCACCGAGATCCATCGTGATCCACCACAACCCATCGCGATCCACCGTGATCCACCGCGATCCATCGCGATCCACTGTGATCCACCACAACCCATCGCGATCCACCGTGATCCACCGCGATCCATCGCGATCCACTGTGATCCACCACAACCCATCGTGATCCATCGTGATCCACCGTGATCCATCGTGATCCACCACGACCCATGATGTCCTGATGGTGTGACAAAATGACAGAATGAGCTCAGCTGGGAACGTTTGATGAACGTTTGATGAACGTTTGATGAATGTTTCTTTATGATTATCTGAGATAAACTTTATCAGTGTCATTCCACAGCACGAGATGACATCACGTGGTCCAACCAGGCCTGTTTCCATGGCGATGCACACGAAGGCTCCAGCCTCGTCGACATCCCATTGCTCATTGCCGTGGCGACCTTTATCCAGAGATAAATCATTCAGCGATGGCCCGTGGACACAACTTTAACGAGATTTTGTCACCTGGCTGAACACAGCGAGCGTGCCGCTGTCCTCCCGCTCCGACACGACCCGATTCAATCAGAACTGCCAGGAGGGGAAAAATTTGAGGAAACACCGACTGAACAACAGAGAGGATCATGGGAAAACCTAGACCTAATCAGACCACCACTGGAACACATGACGAACGACAGGAAGAACCCTCCTGATCCAGATCAGATCAGTCACATGAAGGTCGTCTGGATATCAGCTGGTTCAGTGGACAGCATCATTTCATGTTTTAAGCTTCTGTTTAGAGTACAAACAGTCAAAAGTACTAAAGTTCAGTACTTCTGTGAAGTATTTGTACTGACAAGGGTCCAAAGCGATCTGCATGCTGGTCCGTCTGATCCGGTCCAGGACTCGAGTGCGAGTGATGTTAACCATCGCTGTCAGCAGCAGCTGTCAGGTCGCTCATGAAACACGGCGTGATGCTGACATCACATGAACAACAAGACACTGAACATCTACTGCATGTCGACTAACTGATCAGCTGATCAGCAAACAGGAAGTTGTGTCTCTCAGGTGATGACGAGCAGGATGTTGACAGCAGTGAGGCGGCTCTGAAGTGTCACGTGGTGATTTATGTCCAGTGTTGCTGCGTGGGCGTCTCGTGAGGCCTGAACACAGGAACCAGCCATCAGTCAGAGTGACGGAGGTCTTTAGCAGAGGCTGACAGCACCATCCATCTCCACCTGTCAGGCTGGTGGTTAAATATTCAGCTCACTTCATTACGGACACGATAACCTCCTGATGATGGATCTGTTTGTAAAGTCTCAGCAGCACGGCAGCTAACAACGTCAGAGTCTGAGGGTTCATCCTCTGAGGGTTCATCCTCTGAGGGTCCATCCTCTGAGGGTTCATCCTCTGAGGGTCCATCCTCTGAGGGTTCATCCTCTGAGGGTTCATCCTCTGAGGGTCCATCCTCTGAGGGTCCATCCTCTGAGGGTTCATCCTCTGAGGGTTTATCCTCTGAGGGTCCATCCTCTGAGGGTCCATCCTCTGAGGGTTCATCCTCTGAGGGTTTATCCTCTCTGTCTCTGTCTGCCTCTCTACAACTACAGACTACAGAGTGCAGACTGCAGAGTGCACACTACAGACTGCAGAGTGCACACTACAGACTGCAGACTACAGACTACAGACTGCAGACTACAGACTACAGACTACAGACTGCAGACTGCAGAGTGCAGAGTGCACACTACAGACTGCAGACTACAGCCTGCACACTACAGACTACAGACTGCAGAGTGCACACTACAGACTACAGACTGCAGACTACAGACTGCAGAGTGCAGAGTGCACACTACAGACTGCAGAGTGCACACTACAGACTGCAGACTACAGACTACAGACTGCGGAGTGCACACTACAGACTGCAGACTACAGACTGCACACTACAGACTACAGACTACAGACTGCAGAGTGCACACTACAGACTACAGACTGCAGACTACAGACTGCAGAGTGCAGAGTGCACACTACAGACTGCAGAGTGCACACTACAGACTGCAGACTACAGACTACAGACTGCAGAGTGCACACTACAGACTGCAGACTACAGACTGCACACTACAGACTACAGACTGCAGAGTGCACACTACAGACTACAGACTGCAGAGTGCACACTACAGACTGCAGAGTGCACACTACAGACTGCAGAGTGCACACTACAGACTGCAGTGCACACTACAGACTGCAGAGTGCAGACTACATACTACAGACTGCAGACTACAGACTGCAGAGTGCACACTACAGACTGCAGACTACAGAGTGCACACTACAGACTGCAGACTACAGAGTGCACACTACAGACTGCAGACTACAGACTACAGACTGCAGACTACAGACTGCAGAGTGCAGAGTGCAGAGTGCAGACTGCAGACTGCAGAGTGCAGACTACAGACTACAGACTGCAGAGTGCAGACTACAGACTACAGACTGCAGACTGCAGAGTGCATACTACAGACTGCAGACTACAGACTACAGACTGCAGACTACAGACTACAGACTACAGACTACAGAGTGCAGACTGCAGACTACAGACTACAGACTGCAGACTACAGACTGCAGAGTGCAGACTGCAGACTGCAGACTGCAGAGTGCATACTACAGACTGCAGAGTGCATTGCATACTACAGACTACAGACTACAGAGTGCAGACTACAGACTACAGACTACAGACTACAGACTACAGAGTGCAGACTACAGACTGCAGACTACAGACTACAGAGTGCAGACTGCAGACTACAGACTACAGAGTGCAGACTACAGACTACAGACTGCGAACTACAGACTGCAGAGTGCAGACTACAGAGTGCAGACTACAGACTGCAGACTACAGAGTGCAGACTACAGACTACAGACTGCAGACTACAGACTGCAGACTACAGACTGCAGAGTGCAGACTACAGAGGGCAGACTACAGACTGCAGAGTGCAGACTACAGACTACAGACTGCAGAGTGCAGACTACAGACTGCAGACTACAGACTGCAGAGTGCAGACTACAGACTACAGAGTGCAGACTACAGACTACAGACTACAGACTGCAGACTACAGACTGCAGAGTGCAGACTACAGACTGCAGACTACAGACTACAGACTGCAGACTACAGACTGCAGACTACAGACTGCCAGTAACCAGTAGAATGAAAACAAAGATAAAAAAGTGTGATTATCCTCTCAGACACAGGCTGGTCATGCAGAGTCCTGCAGATGAAATCTGGTCTGACAGAAAGACTAAACCTGCCTGAGGTCCAAGGCTTTGGTCTTAATGAGAGCTCAGTGAAATACACAGATCAGTCCTTGAAGCTGAGAGCTCATTTCTGCAGCTCAGGAGGAGCAGGGGGAGGTCCTCGGCTCCTCATTGGTCTGGGAGGACTCGTCTTCAGTCTGAAGGCAAGCTCTGAGTCTCAGCTGTTCTCAGATCAGACAGCAGCTTTTAATGAGTCGGACCGAAGTGGAGCTAAACGCTCTCTGGGTGGAGAGCGGATCACATCATGTTGTACAGAAACTCAGTGACGTGTTCTAGCCGCAGAGAATCTGACTCCAGCTCGCGTGTCAGATTTTGAATCTTGGAACCGCCAACAGGTAATCAAGTTTTTGTCTTCTTCTATCGACTGCAGTCAATGGACAGTCATTTACATTTACGCTCTGTTTGTTTCCTTCTGGAAGCTTCCAGCTGCAGCAGCACCTGGTTTTCTTTGTGGAAGGTGTGATCCCACCTGCCTCATTGGTTCTCTCCAGTCCCTGAACACATCGCTCTCCAGGTCCCTGAACACATCGCTCTCCAGGTCCCTGAACACATCGCTCCCTGCATACCTGCCTCTACCTTAGAAAAACACTACTGTCCTTGAGCAGCAGCATGTCTGATCCACCGTTTAAATCAACGTATCAGCTGTGACTCTCTGATCTTCAGCTCCTCTTCATCTTCATGAGATCTGCAGGAACTCCTTCACTTTATCAAGAAACATTTGTACAGGAATCATTCAAAGTTTCAGACAGACAGACAGACAGACAGACAGGTCTACGTCAACCTGACTATCACCATCTCAGTTTCCCAGCATGCCTTGTGGTCCTACCTGAGCAGGATGAGTTTCACCTTGGAGGCGGCGCTCTTAATGATGGCCGAAGCGTTCTGGTGACTCCGCCCATAAAGGATCTGGTTGTTAATCTGAGAGACAGACAGGAGGACAGACAGACAGGAGGACAGACAGACAGACAGGAGAAAAGACAGACAGACGCTGTTAGTTCAGAGAAAAAAAACTCTGTGTGTGTGTGTGTGTGTGTGCGTGTGTGTGTGTGTCCATAGATGACAACATTTAACATCTGGAGATTCTTGCAGCTTCCTACTTAAAAGTTTACGACCTCACTGACCTTTAAATGAATGTCTGTCTCATTATGTGCGTGTGTGAGTGTGTGTGTGTGTGTGTGTGTGTGTGTGCGTGCGTGCGTGTGTGTATATCCTCTTTTTTTATTACATGGATTTTTGCACTAATGTGTCTGAACGCATCTTTCATCTTTGACTGTGTTTAATGTGTGTGTGTTTTAATGTGTGTGTGTTTTAATGTGTGTGTGTGTGTGTTTTAATGTGTCTCTCCCTCTCAGGGTTATGCCCAGTCAGGCATGGTATTGGTTGAAGATGCAGACACATCTCCCTTTACTGAAAACTCTCTCTCTGCTTCAGGACCGCCAGTGAGGCACCGTGTGGCGGCGTGTGGCGGCGTGTGGCGGTGTGAGGCGGCGTGTGGTGGTCTCACCTCCAGCATCTCGTCTCCGACCTGGATGCGTCCATCCCTAGCAGCTGGCCCCCCCGGATGGAGTCCCACCACGAAGATGCTGAGGCGGGAACGATCTCTATTTCCCGCCAGGCTGAGACCCAAACTCTGCCGGTCCTTCTCCAGCTCCACGCATAGCAGCTCCCCCCGAAGGTCTCCATAACGCTCACACCAACGCTCTGCAGGAGGAGGAGGAGGAGGAAGAGGAGGAGGAGGAAGAGTCAGTCATTATCAGAGCCAAAATAATTAAACCCAGATTTCAAGGATTCAAAAAACCCTCCTGAGTTGTCTGATGATGAAACATCAGTGGGTCATTAACAGATGAGACACTTCATGGAGACTTTAAAGAAGATGAAAGAAAAGAGAAGAGGAGCAGAAACAAACGAAGGACGAGATGAGCAGATCAAATCTGACGGAGGATCAACGACACACGGCGGGCATCTGAGGTCAGCACTGAGCACACTCAGAAACCGGATCAGAACCTCTGAGTCCTGATCCAGATGAAGACTCAGTCAGCTGCGTGTGATTACATCATTACAAACCTTTACACGGACATCTTTTTCAAGCACTTTCAATGACACATGTATTTTAAAGACCTTGATTCTCCCTCCTAAAATTCAACAACCAACTACCAAGTTTCAAGGATCTCAAGGACCCTTGAAAAACACATTCCAGACTCATTTATCAGTTTATCAGAAGAAGAGGTGTTGTGAGCTGATGAAGACTCAGAGATAACGATGACAAATGTAAAGAGAGCGATGGAGCGAGAAACGAAGGACACACACACACACACACACACACACACACAGACACACACACACACACACACACACACACACACACACACACACAGACAGACACACACAGGCTGAATTTGGCTCATTGTGAATCCAGCAGCAGAGACTGTAACCTACCTCCAGCTGCCCTATGTGTGTGTACACGTGTGTGTGTGTGTGTGTGTGCACGCATGTGTGCAAATGTGTGTGTACGTGTGTGCGTGTTTGTCTGTGTGTGTTCCAGAAGTTTCCACCTGCAGCAGCTGTTTGAACATCTGATCATAGGAGAGATTATTTAAAGGTCTAGTCTGAAGTTTGAGTGACATCTAATGTTGAAGTTACTGATTACAATCCCCTCGCCTCACCCTAACATAAAGGAGAAACTACATTAACCACAGAACAAAAAGTCCAAATCCAGTTTGTCAGATTTTCTGTAGAAACAGAACCTCTGTCTGATCTTCAGGTGATTAAACACAAACACAGTCTGTTGATCTGAAGTTGGATTGGCTGCTAAATATTCATGGGAGTTGTAGTTTTTGTTTAAAACTTTCTCATATGAAAGTCAGCCGTGGATTCTGGGATGTAAACATATTTGATTATGCTCAAACGCTTAAAGTGATTAACTGATGAGTGATCAAAGCATTTATTAGCAGCCATTTAATAATCTCACTGTCTCATACGACTGAAATATGTATTTATAATAATATTATAATATAATATATATTATATTATTATTATTATTTATTATTATAATAATATAATAATAAATAATATTATTATAATATATCTTCATTTTTCAGTTTTTTATTGAAGAGACAGATCTGCAGATGAATCCGTGTGTGTGTGTGTGTGTGTGTGTGTGTGTGTGTGTGTGTGTGTGTGTTGAATGATGTCTCTGCCCAGAAGAACAAGGTAATGGCAAGGTGAGACATCACTTATCTCACATGCGCACACACACACACAAACAGACACACACGCACACACACACGCACACACACACACACACACACACACAGACACACACACACACACGCAAACAGACACACACACACACACACACACACGCACACACACACACACAAACAGACACACACACAAACAGACACACACGCACACACACACGCACACACACACACACAGACACACACACACACACACACACGGCCAAGTGACAGTCACGGCGAGTTAAATGACACGCGTCCTCTGATGCTCTCACACACACACACACACACACACACAGACACACAGACACACACACACACACAGACACACACACACACAGACACACACACATACACACACACACACACACAGACACACACACACACACAGACACACAGACACACACACACAGACACACACACACAGACACACACACACACGCACACAGACACACACAGACACACAGACACACACACACAGACACACGCACACAGACACACACACAGACACACACACACAGACACACACACACAGACACACACACACACACACACAGACACGCACACACACACACACAGACACACGCACACACACAGTGATGGTCTGACTTCCATCTAGCGCCACCATCAGGTCTCCTGTTTCAGCCTCGGCTTGTTGAAATCATGTCACATGACAAACTGTTTCCCAGCATGCATCACTCTGTTCACAGAGAATATCTGATGACCTGCTCGTCTTCAAACGTCGTTTCCAGAATAAAACATGTTTCTACTGAGGCCTCCAGTCTGCCACGTTACACACTCATCATCACTGCTTCACACTTTAAAGGCTCGGCCCGACCCGGCTCAGCCCGACCCGGCTCAGCCCGGCCCGGCCCGGCCCGACCCGGCTCAGCCCGACCCGGCTCAGCCCGACCCGGCTCAGCCCGGCCTGGCCCGGCTCGGCCCGGCTCGGCCCGACGGGACATCTGACGACAAAACAACAAAATCAGCTGATTCATCTAAACAACATTAGGGACGGATGGACCCTGAGGTGTGATTTAATATTTACTGCAAACACAATCTAACTGGCAGTTAAAGTAAAGTATAGTATAGTATAGTAAAGTAAAGTAAAGTAAAGTAAAGTAAAGTAAAGTAAAGTAAAGTAAGGTAAGGTAAGGTAAGGTAAGGTAAGGTAAGGTAAGGTAAGGTAAGGTAAAGTAAAGTAAAGTAAAGTAAGGTAGGTAAGGTAAGGTAAGGTAAGGTAAGGTAAGGTAAGGTAAAGTAAGGTAAGGTAAGGTAAGGTAAGGTAAGGAGGTAAGGTAAGGTAAGGTAAAGTAAAGTAAGGTAAGGTAAGGTAAGGTAAGGTAAGGTAAGGTAAGGTAAAGTAAAGTAAAGTAAAGTAAAGTAAGTAAGTAAAGTAAGTAAGGTAGGTAAGGTAAAGTAAAGTAAAGTAAAGTAAGGTAAGGTAAGGTAAAGTAATGTAATGCTTCCTGGAGGGTGAAATAGGACTGAAACAGGAGTTACCTGTGTGTGTGTGTGTTGTGTGTGTGTGTCTGTGTGTTGTGTGTTTGTGTGTGAGTGTGTGTATTTGGGTGTGTTGTGTCTGTTGTGTGTGTGTGGTGTGGTGTTGTCTGTGTGTGTCTGTGTGTGTGTGTGTGTGTCTACTGTGTGTGTGTGTGTGTATCTGTGTGTGTGTTGTGTGTGTGTGTGTGTCGTGTCTGTGTGTGTTGTGTGTCTGCTGTGTGTGTTGTGTGTGTGTGTGCGTGCGCGTTGTGTGGGTGAGTGTGTGAGAGTGTCTGTGTGTGTGTGTGAGAGTGTGTGTGTGTGAGTGTGTGAGAGTGTGTGAGAGTGTGTATCTGTGTGTGTGTGTGTGTGTGTGTGTGTGTGTGTGTGTGTGTTGGAGTCATATCCTCTCCTGACAGCTGAATTGAAGCCTGAACTGAACTCATGTGGAAAAGCTGAAGATAAAACAGAAGCAGCACAGAGCTGATCCTCTAAAGCTGTGAGACTGAGACTGACTGAGACTGACTGAGACTGACTGAGACTGACTGAGACTTTGACTGAGACTGACTGAGACTGACTGAGACTGACTGAGACTGACTGAGACTCTGACTGAGACTTTGACTGAGACTGACTGAGACTGACTGAGACTGACTGAGACTGACTGAGACTGACTGAGACTCTGACTGAGACTGACTGAGACTGACTGAGACTCTGACTGAGACTGACTGAGACTCTGACTGAGACTGACTGAGACTTTGACTGAGACTCTGACTGAGACTTTGACTGAGACTCTGACTGAGACTCTGACTGAGACTTTGACTGAGACTGACTGAGACTGACTGAGACTCTGACTGAGACTTTGACTGAGACTCTGACTGAGACTTTGACTGAGACTCTGACTGAGACTCTGACTGAGACTTTGACTGAGACTCTGACTGAGACTGACTGAGACTCTGACTGAGACTGACTGAGACTGACTGAGACAGACTGACTGAGACTTTGACTGAGACTGACTGAGACTCTGACTGAGACTGACTGAGACTTTGACTGAGACTCTGACTGAGACTTTGACTGAGACTCTGACTGAGACTCTGACTGAGACTTTGACTGAGACTGACTGAGACTGACTGAGACTCTGACTGAGACTTTGACTGAGACTCTGACTGAGACTTTGACTGAGACTCTGACTGAGACTCTGACTGAGACTTTGACTGAGACTGACTGAGACTCTGACTGAGACTTTGACTGAGACTCTGACTGAGACTCTGACTGAGACTCTGACTGAGACTGACTGAGACTGACTGAGACTTTGACTGAGACTGACTGAGACTGACTGAGACTGACTGAGACTCTGACTGAGACTGACTGAGACTCTGACTGAGACTGACTGAGACTCTGACTGAGACTGAGACTGACTGAGACTGACTGAGACTGACTGAGACTCTGACTGAGACTGACTGAGACTCTGACTGAGACTGACTGAGACTCTGACTGAGACTGACTGAGACTGACTGAGACTCTGACTGAGACTGACTGAGACTGACTGAGACTGACTGAGACTCTGACTGAGACTTTGACTGAGACTGACTGAGACTGACTGAGACTGACTGAGACTTTGACTGAGACTCTGACTGAGACTGACTGAGACTGACTGAGACTCTAACTGAGACTGACTGAGACTGACTGAGACTTTGACTGAGACTTTGACTGAGACTGACTGAGACTGACTGAGACTCTGACTGAGACTCTGACTGAGACTGACTTGACTGAGACTGACTGAGACTGACTGAGACTTTGACTGAGACTGACTGAGACTGACTGAGACTGACTGAGACTTTGACTGAGACTGACTGAGACTGACTGAGACTCTGACTGAGACTGACTGAGACTGACTGAGACTTTGACTGAGACTTTGACTGAGACTGACTGAGACTGACTGAGACTCTAACTGAGACTGACTGAGACTGACTGAGACTGACTGAGACTTTGACTGAGACTTTGACTGAGACTGACTGAGACTGACTGAGACTGACTGAGACTCTGACTGAGACTCTGACTGAGACTGACTGAGACTGACTGAGACTGACTGAGACTTTGACTGAGACTGACTGAGACTGAGACTGACTGAGACTGAGACTGACTGAGACTCTGACTGAGACTGACTGAGACTTTGACTGAGACTGAGACTGACTGAGACTCTGACTGAGACTGACTGAGACTGACTGAGACTGACTGAGACTCTGACTGAGACTGACTGAGACTGACTGAGACTGAGACTGACTGAGACTTTGACTCTGACTGAGACTGACTGAGACTCTGACTGAGACTGACTGAGACTCTGACTGAGACTGACTGAGACTCGACTTTAAGACCAGATCTCCATGACACAGGAAGTAGAGTCTGTTTACTTCCTGTTTAGTTCAGGTCTGAGATCTCGTCAGACTGAATTAGATCTGGATGGAGCAGAGCGTGTTTGCCTCCGTCACCTCCGTCAGTGTGTATGTAGCAGAGCGTGTTTGCCTCCGTCACCTCCGTCAGTGTGTATGTAGCAGTGCGTGTTTGCCTCCGTCACCTCCGTCAGTGTGTATGTAGCAGAGCGTGTTTGCCTCCGTCACCTCCGTCAGTGTGTATGTAGCAGTGCGTGTTTGCCTCCGTCACCTCCGTCAGTGTGTATGTAGCAGTGCTGCAGCAGCTTGTGGAGGTCACTGCAATGCAACAGTAGCTCAGGCTGCTGCACACACACACACACACACACACACACACACACACACACACACACACACACTCACACACACACACACACACACACACACACACACACACACTCACACACACTCACACACACACACACACACACTCACACACACACACACACACACACACACACACACACACACACACACTCCCAGAGGAGGTGGCATTAATCTAGCTCCTGTCTGCACTGGTCCAGTTAGGAACAGCTCCAGGATCACCAGAACACAGACCAGAACCAGTGTCAGCACTGTCAGAACCAGTATCAGTACTGGTGTCAGGTCATGCTCTGTGACGAGCTCCTCTAATTAAACCACATGTAAAGACGTAGCAGGAAGTCAGCTGATGTTCGTCCAATGAGAACGCTCGCCTAAAAATAAACAACAGACGTTTCTTTGACAACGTGGAGAACACGAGGAACAGCACAGAGACCAGTACAGAGACCAGCACAGAGACCAGCACAGGGACCAGCACAGGGACCAGCACAGAGACCAGCACTGAGACCAGCACAGGGACCAGCACAGGGACCAGCACAGAGACCAGCACTGAGACCAGCACAGGGACCAGCACAGAGACCAGCACAGGGACCAGCACAGGGACCAGCACAGGACCAGCACAGGGACCAGCACAGGGACCAGCACAGAGACCAGCACTGAGACCAGCACTGAGACCAGCACTGAGACCAGCACAGAGACCAGCACTGAGACCAGCACAGGGACCAGCACAGAGACCAGCACAGAGACCAGCACAGAGACCAGCACTGAGACCAGCACAGGGACCAGCACAGAGACCAGCACAGGGACAAGCACAGGGACCAGCACAGAGACCAGCACAGAGACCAGCACAGAGACCAGCACAGGGACCAGCACAGGGACCAGCACAGGGACCAGCACAGAGACCAGCACAGAGACCAGCACAGGGACCAGCACAGAGACCAGCACAGAGACCAGCACAGGGACCAGCACAGGGACCAGCACAGAGACCAGCACAGGGACAAGTACAGAGACCAGCACAGGAACCAGAAAGGGACCAGCACAGAGACCAGCACAGAGACCAGCACAGGGACAAGTACAGAGACCAGCACAGAGACCAGCACAGGGACCAGCACAGAGACCAGCACAGAGACCAGCACAGGGACCAGCACAGAGACCAACACAGGGACAAGTACAGAGACCAGCACAGGGACCAGTACAGAGACCAGCACAGGGACCAGCACAGAGACCAGCACAGAGACCAACACAGGGACAAGTACAGAGACCAGCACAGGGACCAGTACAGAGACCAGCACAGAGACCAACACAGGGACCAGCACAGAGACCAGCACAGGGACCAGCACAGAGACCAGCACAGGAACCAGCACAGGGACCAGCACAGAGACCAGCACAGGGACCAGAAAGGGACCAGCACAGAGACCAGCACAGAGACCAGAAAGGGACCAGAAAGGGACCAGAAAGGGACCAGCACAGAGACCAGCACAGGGACCAGAAAGGGACCAGAAAGGGACCAGAAAGGGACCAGCACAGAGACCAGCACAGGGACCAGCACAGGGACCAGCACAGAGACCAGCACAGAGACCAGCACAGAGACCAGAAAGGGACCAGAAAGGGACCAGCACAGAGACCAGCACAGGGACCAGCACAGAGACCAGCACAGGGACCAGCACAGAGACCAGCACAGAGACCAGAAAGGGACCAGCACAGAGACCAGCACAGAGACCAACACAGAGACCAGCACAGAGACCAGCACAGAGACCAGCACAGGGACCAGCACAGGGACAAGTACAGAGACCCGCACAGGGACCAGCACAGAGACCAGGACAGGGACAAGCACAGGGACAAGCACAGGGACAAGCACATAGACCAGGACAGGGACCAGCACAGAGACCAGCACAGGGACCAGCACAGAGACCAGCACAGGGACCAGCACAGGGACCAGCACAGAGACCAGCACAGAGACAAGCACATAGACCAGCACAGAGACCTTTTACTTCCTTGAAAATGTTTTTTTTTTTTTGGATCTGTTACATGACGTGTCTTTAACCTGGAGGACGGGATGGATCTAAGACCAGCTCTGGATCCTCCAGAGAGAACCTGGATGTGGGGGATCTGGATCCTGTGTGCAGGGAGAAGCAGGTCTCTGTGGTCAGTTAAGGACAGACTGGGGCGGGGTGTGTTGTGAGATAGTGCAGTGCTGGTTCTGTTTGTTTCACAGGTGCTGCCCAATCATCTTCACAGCGTGTACTTCATGGACCCTCTTCACAGCAGACATTTTGGCTTGACATAGCAGGAAACTAATTTCATTAACGATGGCTCAGTTCCATCAAACGTCCCAGTAAAACATGCCAGTGAGCCAGCATGCTCACGTCAGGTCCCTGGACTCACCTCAGCCAAATGGAACAGTCCATTTTAATGAGAACCGTTGCACCTGTGCTTCTCCTGCCACGACGAGCCAAGATATCTGCTGTGAAGAGGGTCCATGAAGTACACACTGTGAAAATACAATACTGCAGTACATCTGTGTACAAACACACACAGAGGAATGAGTCCTAACTCAAACTGAATCTGCTCCATTAAATCTGAACTCTCTGTTTTCACTAAAACTGAGAACAGACAGAAACGACCTGAGGGAGACCGTCACCATAAAACTGAATTATTCTAAGAAGCATTGCAGTGCAGGATGTAATATTCAGAGCAGATAACTAAAAGCACACTCTAATAACTGAAGGAAAATATTAAACCATGCCAAGCTGCTTTATTTCAGCGCTATTTGTGTCGTGCCAGAACAGGAGCTAGGTGAGCAAGCGATGTAACCAGGCTCAGCAGCTTCTATGGACATGATGGCAGAGGAGAAGAGAGTGAAGAGGACGCTGACGGAGGAAGCTAAGAAGAGAAAAGGAGAGAGTGAGCGAGCAAGAAGCCGCCGGACAAGAGTAAATGTGGGACTGACTTTTAGTGGTTGGTGAGAGCTTGGTGAAATAAAAGGCTGAAAGACAGACGCCGAGCTGGGCTGACTGCTGCTGGACTAGGCACTGAGATCAGCTGCTGCTGGGGACCTGGATGATGATTGGCTGCTTGATCAGAAGTAATGTAATCAGAAGAAATACTCGAGTACAGCTGGACACAGTTACACAGTGGGATTACACTCTGACACTAACATGATTTATAGAGAAGTTGGTTTAAAGAAATAAAGAACGCGCCTTTAACAAACACGTCACTCTCTTTCTGTGAAATTCAGAATATTCCTGTTGAACTGACGGACGATGTCTGTCAGTCTGCATCTCTGTGTGTGTCACCTCACCCTCACACACACACACACACACACACACATACACACACACACACACACAGAAACAATGCAGTATAACACTGATGTGTATGCGTCTGTAGCCACCTGTTTCAGCGTGTGTCATATGTGCAGACAGACATGCGGACAGGTTAAAGGTGACCTCTACCTGGACTAAACACACTGACAGGAAACACACACACACACACACACACACACACACACACACACACACAGTAGACGGCGTACTAACCCGGCGGCAACATCGTCCATACTTCAGTCTTCACACTCGCCGAGATAAATCCACATGTACCTCTGAGTGTGTGTGTGTGTGTGTGTGTGTGTGTGTGTGTGTGTGTGTGTGTGTGTGTGTGTCAGTTTCAGGTTAATGCTCCGACATCCAGAAGACGAGATGTGAGTGTGTTGTGTGTGTGTGCATGTGTGTGCGTCAGCCGGCTGCTGTGATACTGAAGCAGCGAGCGAGCGACAGCTCTGTTCTACTCTCCAACCTCGATTACTCTCTCTCTCCTCCCACAGTCATGTCTCCCTCTCTCCCCCCTCTCCTCCTGCAGCTCAACCCCTCCTCCCCCTCCTCCTCCTCCTCCTCCTCGCCTCCTTCCCCATTCCTCCCCCTCTTCCTCTCCGTCGGTCTCTCATCCATCTTTCTCACTCCATCCAAATCCATTTTTCCCGCTCGCTTCATGCCAACCCCCCCGTTACACACACACACACACACACACACACACACACACACACACACACACACACACACACAGGATGAGTCAGTGCTGGAATGTAAACACATAAATACTCATTCAAAGTACTTGAGTATTTCCATTTCATGATACTTTCTACTGTACTTCACTTCATCACAGAGTAACTCTGTGATGATCTTATAGACCATGATGCATTGCTGCAGAGTAAAGGAGTTCACCTGAGCTCTACCTGGGAGGGAAACTGTCCCAGATCTCCTAAATCCTCCACAAAGACTTTCTGTAAGGACCTCTTGGACCCATCAAGAACCTTCTGAAACCTCCTCAGAGACACCATCAGCCTTCTAAACAAGACATGGACCTTCTTCAGCACCTGTTTCCCTTCAGCTTCTAACGTGTCCTACAACAAGGAGGTCCTTCTAGAAGGTTTTGGTCCTTCTAGAAGGTTTTGGTCCTTCTGGAAGGTTTTGGTCCTTCTGGAAGGTTTTGGTCCTTCCCTCACCTTCACAGGTCAAGTCTCCTTACTTACGTCCTCCTGAATCCCTCGAACCTTGTTGAGGACGACAGGGAAGCTGTGGAGCTTCGTGAAGCCAACCAGAGACACCAACACGCATTGTCAGGACCTCTGGTACCACCAAGAGTACCAAAGAAGACCCCCGCCATCTTTTTAGAGACTCGTGAGTCCTTCTTAGAGAGGGATCCTTACAGGTCCAGCTCTAGGACCTGTACCCCCTTCCAGGACCTGTACTCCCTCCGAGACCTGTACCCCCTGTAGGACCTGTACTCCCTCCGAGACCTGTACCCCCTATAGGACCTGTACCCCATATAGGACCTGTACCCCCTATAGGACCTGTAATCCCTCCAAGACCTGTACCCCCTGTAGGACCTGTACTCCCTCCAAGACCTGTACCCCCTGTAGGACCTGTACTCCCTCCAAGACCTGTACCCCCTGTAGGACCTGTACTCCCTCCAAGACCTGTACCCCCTGTAGGACCTGTACTCCCTCCAAGACCTGTACCCCCTGTAGGACCTGTACTCCCTCCAAGACCTGTACCCCCTGTAGGACCTGTACTCCCTCCAAGACCTGTACCCCCTGTAGGACCTGTACTCCCTCCAAGACCTGTACCCTCTGTAGGACCTGTACTCCCTCCAAGACCTGTACCCCCTGTAGGACCTGTACTCCCTCCAAGAGCTGTACCCCCTCAGGACCTGTACCTCCACAGGACCTGTACCTCCTCTAGGACCTGTACCTCCTCAGGACCTGTACGCCCTCCAAGACCTGTACCCCCTGTAGGACCTGTACTCCCTCCAAGAGCTGTACCCCCTCAGGACCTGTACCTCCACAGGACCTGTACCTCCTCTAGGACCTGTACCCCCTCAGGACCTGTACTCCCTCCAAGACTTGTACCCCCTGTAGGACCTGTACTCCCTCCAAGAACTGTACCCCCTCAGGGCCTGTACCTCCACAGGACCTGTACCTCCTCTAGGACCTGTACGTCCTCAGGACCTGTACCTCCTCTAGGACCTGTACCTTCTCTAGGACCTGTACCCCCTCAGGACCTGTACCTCCTCTAGGACCTGTACCTCCTCTAGGACCTGTACCTCCTCTAGGACCTGTACCTCCTCAGGACCTGTACGCCCTCCAAGACCTGTACCTCCACAAGACCTGTACTCCCTCCAGAACTTCACGCAACAAAAACAGGACTTTACCTGACTGCAACTGGACTCATCCTCAAGGCTGAGGCCACCTCTGACCCAACACGTGGACTGTGAACCTTTGCATTATTTTTCACATGCCTGCACAAACTCTTTAAAAACATATTGTTCATATATTTAGATCTTCTAATACTTCATAATTATCGTTTTACTTCATGTTTGAGACAAACTCCTGTATGTAAAACCTGGTTCTGATTCTGGTTCTGGTCACCTCCCCGTCTTCCTCCCTCTCCTCACCTCTCTGGTTTGCAAACATCTGACCGCAGGTGAAAATTAGCCATCTGGCTAACACTGGTATATATACAGGCATGTTAATTAATGTGCACTGTGAAACTAAATTTAATGAAGTTTTGACTTCTGCATCTTTAAGAATGATGATTGGAGCATCGTGAACCTCCAGGAAGACCCTGAGAAACTCCTGGAATTTTCATGGAATCTCCTCAAGGCCTCCTGGAGCCCCTGGAGGTCTCTGCTTTGAAGATTTGCATGTTCAGCACACACACACGAGCGATAAACGATCCACTTAATACAGACATGATGAGTGTGTGAGAGGAGGAGGGTGGAGGAGAAGGAGGGTGGAGGTTATGAGGACAGGAAACAGAGATGGAGACTAATCTGCATCAACACACACTGACGTGCATTAATTCAGAGGAGTGTGTGTGTGTGTGTGTGTGTGTGTGTGTGTGTGTGTGTGTGTGTGTGTGTGTGTGTGTGTGTGTTTGAACTGTCTGTAGGGAGCTGATGCAGCCAGCCAACTGTTCTGTTATGATAGCTTATTGATCCAACACACACGCACGCACACACACACACACACACACACACACACATAAATGCTTGTATGTATGAATCTGCAAGCACACACACACACAGCTCGCTGTAACACACACATTGAAATTAACATTCAGCACAGAGTTAGAGTGCATGCACACAAACACACACACGCACCGTCCCCTCATCATCATTCAGACCAGCACCTCCCGTCTGCCTCGACATGACTCACAAATCAAACTAACCACAGCATCACATCGTCTGAGAGGAGCGAGCAGCCTCAATTAAGACCACACACACACACACACACACACACACACACACACACACACACACACACACACAGACACACACAGACACACACACACACACACACACACACACAGGGCCGGGTGGAGGCTGGTGTGTGTTGGACTCGTCTGCACTAACTTAATTGAAATCAGTGTTACACTCTTTGGTTTAATCTGGAGCTGCTGCAGCCGGTCCAGAACTGACAGAACACAAAACACTGAGAGAGGAGCTGCTGAGTCACACAAGGCTCTGATCCAATCAAAGACCGGGTTGGAGCACCAACAGACCTCCTGAAACATCTCCTTCCTCTTCAAACTCCTTATGTTCACACACAGAGAATCTCTTCACAACAAAGCTCCTCGGGTTTCTCTGGAACCTTCTAAAGCACTAATCAAGAACAACCCAGGTCCTCTTCAAAGATCCTGAAACCACCTCCTGGTAGGACAAAGGAAGTGAACCAGTTTACGTGGAGCGACCTTCAGGAAGGAGGTGGAGGTTTGTCTGCCATGAAACCTGACCCCACCTTTCCCCTGCACATATTGTAGATGATTATTATACTGAGTTTGGTCAAATGGTCCAGTGTGAATGTTCTCTCAAAGTTTACTTTTCTGCTCATGATAAAAACAGATGAAACCTGGACTCTGTCCGTTGACTCTGTACTCAGCAGAATCTCCTTCGCGTCATGCAGAAGCTGCCGCTGAAGAAAAACAGCTGACCCAAATAGAAACTTCACCTTTAAACGTTGCGAGCCGACTGAAAAGAACCCGTGTGAGCAGCAGAGAAGTCATCGTGTATTCATTGAACGTTGAAGTCTTTCATGAAATCTCTTTAAGCGTGCAGGACTTTTTTCATAAATCTATTTTAAGAATCCAAACATCAAACCTGTCGGACTGAACTTTGTCTCATGAGACACGGAGAGCAGCACAGCTCTGAAAACACTTTGAATAATTAAAGTTTGGTTCAGACTCTGTGCGGATACTCGAGGTCCAACTCTGATTTACATCCTCATGAAACATTTTGCAACAATGCTTGTTTCAGTTTTACATTACTCATGATCAATCATCATCCAGGTCTCCTGCAGCAGCTGATCTCAGTGACTAGTCCAGCAGCAGTCAGCCCAGAACCAGAACCAGAACCTACAGCAGCAGCTGATATCAGTGCCTAGTCCAGCAGCAGTCAGCCCAGCTCTGCGTCTGTCTTTCAGCCTTTTATTTCACCAAGCTCTCACCAACCACTAAAAGTCAGTCCCACATTTACTCTTGTCCGGCGGCTTCTTGCTCGCTCACTCTCTCCTTTTCTCTTCTTAGCTTCCTCCGTCAGCGTCCTCTTCACTCTCTGCTCCTCTGCCATCATGTCCATAGAGGATGCTGAGCCCAGGTACATTGCCCGCTCCCCCAGCTCCTGTTCTGGCACGACACTGGCTCCACTACCTGTCAACCTCCTCTGCCCAACTGCAGCCCAACATGCAGTTCAGTTGTGATGTCAAACTCGAGGCTTCAGAACGGTTATCAACAAACTAACAAGTGATGTCACGATGTGTTTACAGCTGACTGAGTGTCACATTCCCAGCTCTGACCTCTGAGCTAAATGGAACGCAGCTTTAGTCCCAACATCCTACATTTCCCACAATGCATTAGAGCTCATCCTTCAGCTGACATTCACTCACATGAACGTTTGGTAAAACAAACATGATGCTTTGAGTGTTTGTGACCTGCAGCCTGAAGCTGGATCTGATAAACTCGGTGCAGGAGTGAAATCTGAGCGCTTATGCTGACGCTGCATTTTGAAATGATGTGCTGGAGTTAGCAGAACGCAGAGCTGCAGTCAGACACACAGGAAATAAATAAGAGGTGGCCTGATGGTGCACGCTCGCTGGGAAATGAAGCTTTTTATGTTGTTGACCTTATTGGATGCTCTGAAGATAAGAGAGTCTGCAGGTCGACGAGAATATGAAGAAAAAACATTCAAATGTGAAATATGAGGAGACGAGAACCCTGAAACCTGCAGCTGGAGACAGATACTGCAGATAAACCAGTTAATGCAGAGAGGAAGAGGAGGAGGAGGAAGAGGAGGAGGAGGAGGAAGAAGTGGAACAAAGAAGAAGAGAAGAGTCTCTGAGGAGTGAAATGCTGTAAAAACAGAGAACCGAGTGTTTCTGTGTCTGTTTCTGTCTGTGGGGACGTCTCAGAGACTACGTCCAGGTTTTAAACAGTCTGCGGGGATGTCACAGAGACTACGTCCAGGTTTTGGACAGTCTGCGGGGACGTCTCAGAGACTACGTCCAGGTTTTAGACAGTCTGCGGGGACGTCTCAGAGTTTTAGACAGTCCAGGTTTTAGACAGTCTGCGGGGATGTCTCGGAGACTACGTCCAGGTTTTGGACAGTCTGCGGGGACGTCTCAGAGACTACGTCCAGGTTTTAGACAGTCTGCGGGGACGTCTCAGAGTTTTAGACAGTCCAGGTTTTAGACAGTCTGCGGGGATGTCTCGGAGACTACGTCCAGGTTTTGGACAGTCTGCATGGACGTCACGGAGACTACGTCCAGGTTTTAGACAGTCTGTGGGGACGTCACGGAGACTACGTCCAGGTTTTAGACAGTCTGTGGGGACGTCACGGAGACTACGTCCAGGTTTTAGACAGTCTGTGGGGACGTCACGGAGACTACGTCCAGGTTTTAGACAGTCTGCAGGGACGTCTTAGAGACTACGTCCAGGTTTTGGACAGTCTGCGGGGACGTCTCAGAGACTACGTCCAGGTTTTGGACAGTCTTCATTAACAGTAATATCTGAAGTTAAACGTTCAGACTCATTTGGTCCTCCTGGTGTCTTCAGTTTCTTCATGTCTGTCCTCGGTTTCATCATGTTGCTTCTATTTATATTCTGTTTGTCTCGTTGTTGTGTGACTGTCTGCTGCTGTAGCGACCCAGTTTCTCCACAGAGCCTCCATCAACTTTCATTTGGTGTAATTAACTTTGTAAGGAGTGAATATAGATTCATATTCATGGAGCACTTTAAACAAACTGAGAGGACAAGGTGCAACTATAAAAAAAGAAAAGACGTCTGTAATTGAATACGACCACTGAAGGACTGAAAATGTAGGTTAAAGACATTTCTCTATTTTTAGAGAGACACCATCACTCTGAGCTGTGATTGGTCGACGTCAGTCACTTTAGCTTGTTAGCATTTTAGCAGCAGCTCCAGTGCTCTGTTAGTGTCACAGAGGCTGCGTTCAGGTACAGGAATGAGAGTAGGTCACTGGTGTTTCAGACTGGAGGCATAAAAATAAAACTGGATCAGATTTCATACACAATATATCTGCTGCTTCTCCCCCTGATGTCCTCCAACTGCTTATCTAACGACCTCCAGGTGTCCTTAACGACCTCCAGGTGTCCTTAACGACCCCCAGGTGTCCTTGATGACCCACAGGTGTCCTTAACGACCTCCAGGTGTCCTCAACGACCTCCAGGTGTCCTTGATGACCCACAGGTGTCCTTAACGACCTCCAGGTGTCCTCAACGACCTCCAGGTGTCCTTGATGACCCACAGGTGTCCTTAACGACCTCCAGGTGTCCTCAACGACCTCCAGGTGTCCTCAACGACCTCCAGGTGTCCTTAACGACGCCCAGGTGTCCTTAACGACCCCCAGGTGTCCCTAACGACCCCCAGGTGTCCCTAACGACCTCCAGGTGTCCTCAACGACCTCCAGGTGTCCTCAACGACCTCCAGGTGTCCTCAACGACGCACAGGTGTCCTCGACGACCCCCAGGTGTCCTTGACGACCCACAGGTGTCCTTGACGACCCACAGGTGTCCTTGACGACCCACAGGTGTCCTTGACGACCCACAGGTGTCCTTGACCCAGTGTCCTTGACGACCCACAGGTGTCCTTGACAACCTCCAGGTGTCCTTAATGACGAACATCCATGATGATTACCCCGAAAATACACAGGATGCAGAACGGCTCCGCTCTGGAGCGGCTGCGTACTCCGCCGTCCGCCAACTCACACATGATCCGTTTGTGATGCGCTCAGGTGCGTCTCTGCTAGACACAGAGCCTCGCACGAGATCTCGTGACTGTCATGTTCGTGTTTGAAGGATGAGGCCGTGTTGATAACAAGTAACTCAGTTTTAATAACTCACGTTCTCAATAACATACATGTGTCTTCATGCCGTCTTGCTCTACTGTCCTATAGCTCAGTAAGGTAACCACACCCAGAACTGCCGCCTAGCGGTCATATATATTATAACATCCAATCATAACATCCCCCTTTTTCTAAGACGAAATGTTTCAACATAAATTATCACCTTAACTGTGTTAGATATTTTAACCAGTTATCATCAACAGTTATCAACTCAAATCTAAGCCAATACTAGACCAGTTAGAACACATTCCCAACATACTTCAATATACATTTTTTATACATCTTTAACATGCATATTGATTTTTTTTTATTTTTTTTTATTTTATAAGTTCAGTCTATCAGGCTTTCTGATTTCTCTTGTGGACCTCCTTAACTCAGGTTCACTTGGAGTAGGAGTGTGAGAGTCAGTGTTACAGTCCATATCAGGTGTGGGAATGACCTGAGATTCACCACAGGTTACACTGAACTCACCAACAGTCCCTTGAGGAGTCTTTAACAGACTGCGACGATTGCGTCTGAGGATTTGTCCATCATCAGTTCTCACCGTGTACGATCGTGGAGCAACTTCTTGCAAGACCGTTGCTTTTGTACTCCATCCATCAGCATCCTCAATCCTGACTGTGTTGTTGGTAGTCAGTGGAGGAAGATGCTTGGTTGCTCTGTCATAAAATGACTTCTGCATCATTTTCTGTTGTCTTAGCTTATGTTCAATCTTTGAGGGATTCTTTTGCTTTGTTTCGTTGTTTGAATGACTGGGCAAGGTTGTTCGGAGCTTCCTCTTCATCAGCAGCTCCGCTGGTGATAGACCGCACTGAAGAGGTGATGCTCTGTAGCTCAATAAAGCCAAATACGGATCCGAGTCACTGTCAGCTGCTTTCTTTAAGAGTTGCTTGAGAATGTGAACTCCTTTTTCCGCTTGCCCGTTTGACTGTGCATAGTGTGGGCTTGACGTCACGTGTTTGAAATCATATTGCGCTGCAAACTTCAGCCATTCTTTGCTGCTGAAGCAGGGGCCGTTGTCACTCACCACAGTGTGTGGAATGCCATGCCTGGCGAAGATAGATTTTGCATGCGTTATGACACAGGTTGACGTTAAGCTTGCTAGTAGCGCCATCTCAGGGAAGTTTGAGTAGTAATCCACTACCACTAAATAGTCTTTACCTCTGAGATGAAACAAGTCCATTCCTACTTTGTGCCATGGTGCTGTTGGCACCTCAGCAACCATCATAGGTTCTTTGCTCTGCTTGTTCCTGTGTTTCTGGCATGTTTCACAGTTATTTATGAGTGTTTCAATGTCTTTGTTCAGTCCTGGCCAGAAAACCGACTCTCTCGCCCTCCTTTTGCACTTTTCGATGCCGAGATGGCCTTCATGTATCCTGTGCAACATGTCCATTCTCAAAGCCTGTGGAATAACAATCCTGCCCTTTTTCAACAGCAGACCATCCACAGTACTGAGCTCTCCTCTGACATGGTAGAATTGTTGACATGAACCAGCCGGCCATCCCTCATCCATGTTCTTCATGACATGCTGTAGCTCAGCATCCGTTGCTGTAGCCGCAGCTATTTGTCTTGATTTTGTGTCAGACACAGGCAATGCAGCCGACACCATATTCACATGACACTGTATGTCCTCGTCTGTGGCACTCACACAGTCGCCGGACGTCGCTCTGGATAGGGCATCAGCGAGGACTAGGTGTTTACCTGGAGTATATATCAGTTCAAAATCATACCTCTGCATCTTCATCATTAACCGCTGAATCCGCGGAGACATTTCATTCAGATTCTTTTTGATGATGGCAACCAGCGGTCGATGATCCGTCTCGACTGTGAAAGATGGGAGGCCGTACACGTAGCTATGAAACCGCTCCAAGCCATACGCCAGTCCCAAACATTCTTTTTCGATCTGAGCGTATCGACATTCAGATTTTGTCATAGCTCGGGATGCATAGGCTACCGGTTTCCAGTGCTCACCCTCAGCCTGGAGTAGAACGGCTCCAATACCATCTTTGGAAG
This sequence comes from Larimichthys polyactis, assembly GCA_018985215.1. Classification (NCBI taxonomy): domain Eukaryota; kingdom Metazoa; phylum Chordata; class Actinopteri; family Sciaenidae; genus Larimichthys; species Larimichthys polyactis. The sequence continues at coordinate 147,228 of JAFMOB010000691.1, forward strand.
CATCTGTTGACACTTTGATCCTCTTCGTGTGATCATAAAATGACAACACAGGCGCTGTGGTCAATGTGTTCTTGAGTTTTTGCCACTCATGCTCATGTTTCACAGTCCATTTGAAATCACAGTCTCTGTGCAGAAGCTCTCGTATGCATGATGTCTTTGCTGTCAGATTGGGAATGAATTTACCTATGAAATTGACCATCCCCATGATGCGTAGCACGCCTGTTTTGTCTGTGGGCCTTGGCATGTTCCGTATTGCATGTATCTTTTCTTGATCGGGTTGGACACCACATGCAGACAGCTTGTCTCCTAGGAACAGAATCTCTTGAACACCAAACTCACATTTACTCTTGTTGAGTTTTAGTCCATACTTCTGTATGCGTTCCATAACTCTGTTCAGTCTCTCATTGTGCTCTTGGGCTGTGGATCCCCATATGATGATGTCATCGATGTAGACTCGAACTCCATCCAAGCCCTCGATGATCTGCTCCATCGCTCTGTGAAATATTTCAGGTGCTGACTTTATTCCAAAAGGCAGTCTGAGAAAGCAGTGTCTGCCGAAGGGCGTATTAAAGGTGCAGTACCTTGTGCTGCTTTCATCCAGTTTCAGCTGCCAGAAACCTTGGGAAGCGTCAAGCTTTGTGAAGTAGCTTGCACCTGACATTTCACTGATGATCTCTTCACGTGTAGGTATTTGATAATGTTCACGCTTTATGCTCTCATTTAGGTCTTTGGGGTCCATACATATTCTCAATTCACCATTTTTTTTCTTTGTGATGACCATTGAGTTGACCCAGTCTGTAGGCTCATTAACCTTTTTGATCACCCCAAGCATGATCATTCTGTCGAGTTCTTTCTTTAGGCTGTCTTTCAGTGGCGCCGGAACTCTACGTGGTGCGTGCACAACTGGTTGGGCTCCTTCTTTCAACTGTATTTTATATGTGAAGGGTAAAACACCAAAACCCTTGAACACATCTGAAAAGTTCTGAACGATTGTGTCCATAGAGTCATTTGTTGGGTTTATGGTTGGGATGATGCGATACACTCTTTTCACAAGCCCTAGTTCTTCACAGGCTCTATCACCCAGAAGTGATTCACGTCCTTCATTCACAACAAAGAAGAATAGGTGGTGCACTTTCCCTTTAACTGTGACACTCAACCTGCATGTGCCCAAACATTTAATTGGCCGACCATTGTAGTCTTTCAGTCCAGATTCTTTTCTTTTTATTTGTGGCTTATTTTTCATTGCCTTCACATCACACAAGTTTATCAGATTTGCTTTCGCCCCAGTGTCCAATCTCATGGTGACCACAGTCCCATTTATCGTTAGAGGAGCTATCCATTTATCTTCTCTGGTGACATCATTTACATTGCCTGGTTTATTTATTTGTTCACTCTCACAATTCACCATTCCAACGAAGAACGTGTCACTGAGATCAGGCTCATCTACAACATTTACAGTTCTTCCTTTCTTCCCCTCACTCCGTTTGGAGAAACATTGTTTAGCAAAGTGATTCTTGCCTTGGCAACTGGAGCATTGCTTACCAAAAGCCGGACACTGCCTTGGCTTGTGCTGTGAGCCGCAGCGTTTGCAGTTTATCATCACGTCCTCCGACTGCTGTGCAGGCCGGGTCTGTGTGCGCCGTCTCCGCTGATACGACACTGCTCCAACCGCTGCCGCACCGTCGCTCTGCGCCGCTGCCGAGGCGACTGCCGACATCTCGCTGAACGTCTTCACATGCTTTTGGGACAGCTCACTCGCCTGGCAGATCTTAATGGCTCCTGCCAGCGTCAGCTCCATCTCCCGTAGTAGCCTCTCTCTGACCTTTTTATCCTCCACGCCAAAGACAATCTGGTCCCGGATCATGGAGTCCTTCAGAGTCGCGAAGTTGCAGGACTGCGCCTTCAGCCGCAAGTCCGTCAGGAAGCTATCAAAGGGCTCATGCTGCCGCTGTGTACGAGACCGAAACACGTACCTCTCGTACGTCTCGTTCTTCTTCGGAGAACAGTGAGCGTCAAATTTACCAAGCACTGCATCCAACTTTTCACTATCTTCAGGAGTGTCAAACACGAACGTGTTAAATACTTCTATGGCCTGTGGCCCTGCTATCGTTAGCAGTAGCGCTACCTTTCTTGCTTCCGACTTTGCCTCAAGTCCCATAGCCGCAACATACAAGTGAAACTGTTGTTTGAAGGTGCGCCAATTCTCGTCGACATTCCCCGATAGTTTCAAACTTTCCGGTGGTTTTAAATCCATGTCGTCCAGTTGAGTTTACTCCTGGTACCATGTCATGTTCGTGTTTGAAGGATGAGGCCGTGTTGATAACAAGTAACTCAGTTTTAATAACTCACGTTCTCAATAACATACATGTGTCTTCATGCCGTCTTGCTCTACTGTCCTATAGCTCAGTAAGGTAACCACACCCAGAACTGCCGCCTAGCGGTCATATATATTATAACATCCAATCATAACAGTGACTTCACGTATAATCGTGTGATATTTCCGGCTGTAGTCTCTCTGACTCCTGCGATGACATTCCACGGCGAATCATTTCTCTGGTGTCCTTATAAAAAGGATGTGAGGTGTCATCAATGATTACACCTGAAAACCCCTCACCTGTTGACTTCAGGTCGGCCCCGCCCATTATGACGTGTTCTTGTAATGAAACTCGATCCGTGTTGAACACGGAGTATTTTATTTTGAAAATCAACCGTGGTTTTATTTTGTATTTTGTAGCTGATTTCCTTCCCCGCACGGTCTGCTCTGTGCTGAATTTATGCTCCGTGCTCCGGCTCCGTGAACAATAGAAGCTCTGCGTATGTTCACTGTTAGACTGGACACTGCCGGTTCAGAGGTTCTGTCTCTGTGTTCACTGTTAGACTGGACACTGCTGGTTCAGAGGTTCTGTCGCTGTGTTCACTGTTAGACTGGACACTGCTGGTTCAGAGGTTCTGTCGCTGTGTTCACTGTTAGACTGGACACTGCTGGTTCAGAGGTTCTGTCGCTGTGTTCACTGTTAGACTGGACACTGCTGGTTCAGAGGTTCTGTCGCTGTGTTCACTGTTAGACTGGACACTGCTGGTTCAAAGGTTCTGTCGCTGTGTTCACTGTTAGACTGGACACTGCCGGTTCAGAGGTTCTGTCGCTATGTTCACTGTTAGACTGGACACTGCCGGTTCAGAGGTTCTGTCGCTATGTTCACTGTTAGACTGGACACTGCTGGTTCAGAGGTTCTGTCGCTGTGTTCACTGTTAGACTGGACACTGCTGGTTCAGAGGTTCTGTCGTGTTCACTGTTAGACTGGACACTGCCGGTTCAGAGGTTCTGTCTCTGTGTTCACTGTTAGACTGGACACTGCCGGTTCAGAGGTTCTGTCGCTGTGTTCACTGTTAGACTGGACACTGCCGGTTCAGAGGTTCTGTCGCTGTGTTCACTGTTAGACTGGACACTGCCGGTTCAGAGGTTCTGTCGCGTGTTCACTGTTAGACTGGACACTGCGGTTCAGAGGTTCTGTCGCTGTGTTCACTGTTAGACTGGACACTGCGGTTCAGAGGTTCTGTCGCTGTGTTCACTGTTAGACTGGACACTGCCGGTTCAGAGGTTCTGTCGCTTGTTCACTGTTAGACTGGACACTGGTTCAGAGGTTCTGTCGCTGTGTTCACTGTTAGACTGGACACTGCTGGTTCAGAGGTTCTGTCGCTGTGTTCACTGTTAGACTGGACACTGCCTGTTCAGAGGTTCTGTCGCTGTGTTCACTGTTAGACTGGACACTGCTGGTTCAGAGGTTCTGTCGCTGATGTTCACTGTTAGACTGGACACTGCCGGTTCAGAGGTTCTGTTGCTGTGTTCACTGTTAGACTGGACACTGCTGGTTCAGAGGTTCTGTCGCTAGTGTTTCACTGTTAGACTGGACACTGCCGGTTCAGAGGTTCTGTCGCTGTGTTCACTGTTTAGACTGGACACTGCCGGTTCAGAGGTTCTGTCGCTGTGTTCACTGTTAGACTGGACACTGCTGTTCAGAGGTTCTGTCGCTGTGTTCACTGTTAGACTGGACACTGCCGGTTCAGAGGTTCTGTCGCTAGTGTTCACTGTTAGACTGGACACTGCTGTTCAGAGGTTCTGTCGCTGTGTTCACTGTTAGACTGGGACACTGCTGGTTCAGAGGTTCTGTCGCTGTGTTCACTGTTAGACTGGACACTGCTGGTTCAGAGGTTTCTGTCTCTGTGTTCACTGTTAGACTGGACACTGCCGGTTCAGAGGTTCTGTCGCTGTGTTCATGTTAGACTGGACACTGCTGGTTCAGAGGTTCTGTCTCTGTGTTCACTGTTAGACTGACACTGCGGTTCAGAGGTTCTGTCGCTGTGTTCACTGTTAGACTGGACACTGCCGGTTCAGAGGTTCTGTCGCTGTGTTCACTGTTAGACTGGACACTGCCGGTTCAGAGGTTCTGTCGCTATGTTCACTGTTAGACTGGACACTGCTGGTTCAGAGGTTCTGTCGCTGTGTTCACTGTTAGACTGGACACTGCCGGTTCAGAGGTTCTGTCGCTATGTTCACTGTTAGACTGGACACTGCCGGTTCAGAGGTTCTGTCGCTATGTTCACTGTTAGACTGGACACTGCTGGTTCAGAGGTTCTGTCGCTATGTTCACTGTTAGACTGGACACTGCCGGTTCAGAGGTTCTGTCGCTATGTTCACTGTTAGACTGGACACTGCCGGTTCAGAGGTTCTGTCGCTGTGTTCACTGTTAGACTGGACACTGCCGGTTCAGAGGTTCTGTCGCTGTGTTCACTGTTAGACTGGACACTGCCGGTTCAGAGGTTCTGTCGCTATGTTCACTGTTAGACTGGACACTGCCGGTTCAGAGGTTCTGTCGCTGTGTTCACTGTTAGACTGGACACTGCCGGTTCAGAGGTTCTGTCGCTATGTTCACTGTTAGACTGGACACTGCCGGTTCAGAGGTTCTGTCGCTATGTTCACTGTTAGACTGGACACTGCTGGTTCAGAGGTTCTGTCGCTGTGTTCACTGTTAGACTGGACACTGCTGGTTCAGAGGTTCTGTTTGGTCCGGCCGTGTTCACTGGGAGGTAGATGCTGATGCTCGAGGTGGGGGTGTAACACACACTCACTATTGGCTGCTGTACTGTACTTCCTGTTTAATGGAGGCTTAAAGTGACTCTGAGGACGACATAAAAACAAGGACGAACTCCAGAAAAGGAGGCCAGAGAGAGAACAGGAGGAGAAACGTCGTCCTTTCAAGGACACGACTGATTTTGCTAAACTTCAAACAGAGTGTGTGTGTGTGTGTGTGTGTGTGTGTGTGTGTGTGTGTGTGTGTGTGTGTGTGTTGAAACAGAATAATGAGTCATAAGGGTCTTACTCCAGCCCCGCAGCCCTCCTCTGTTAAACTGGTTCCCTCAGCTGTATAATGGTGTGTGTTCCTCATCACAGACTGAACATTTAATTCAGGAGCTCTGTTTGTGTCACTGTGAGTAACCAACGGTAACCATGGACGCATTCAGCTCAAAGTCACCAGGTAGCATGGTCACAGCTTAAACCAGGACACCGTCAGCGTGTCTCCTTAAATATTAATAAGTCAATGCAGGAGGATGTAGTCTGACTTCCTGCTGCAGGGTCAGAGGTCAGAGGTCATCAGTCCAGGATTGAAACACAACCTGAGTATTACAAATCTTGATACATGACACAGGAGTGTGTGTGTGTGTGTGTGTGTGTGTGTGTGTGTGTGTGTGTGTGTGTGTGTGTGTGTGAGTGTGAAGAAGGCCACACCAATCAGGTCAAGGACAGTGCAGCAGAGGAACTGAGCAGCTCTGATTGGTTAGCTGTGTGTGTGTGTGTGTGTGTGTGTGTGTGTGTGTGTGTGTGTGTGTGTGTGTGTGTGTTGCTCAGCATACTGACATGTGTGGTTTAATGTTCAACATGAGTTATGATACAGAGCAGTAACATTCCTCACAACTGAGACTCCCTCAGCACACAGGAAGCAGGAAACCAGCAAGTTACTATGGTAACGACTGAAAAAACACACACAGACGGCGAATTAACGAGTTCAGAGTTCATCTGATCGACCAATCAGCTCTGAGTGTACAGAGAAAGCTTCATGCTAACATTAAAGTAACGTTGGTCTAACATTAAAGTAACGTTGGTCTAACATTAAAGTAACGTTGGTCTAACATTAAAGTAACGCTGGTCTAACATTAAAGTAACGTTGGTCTAACATTAAAGTACGTTGATCTAACATTAAAGTACGTTGGTCTACATTAAAGTAACGTTGGTCTAACACTAAAGTAACGTTGGTCTAACACTAAAGTAACGTTGGTCTAACATTAAAGTAACGTTGGTCTAACATTAAAGTAACGTTGGTCTAACATTAAAGTAACGTTGGTCTAAACTAAAGTAACGTTGGTCTAACATTAAAGTAACGCTTGGTCTAACATTAAAGTAACGTTGGTCTAACATTAAAGTAACGTTGGTCTAACATAAAGTAACGCTGGTCTAACATTAAAGTAACGTTGGTCTAACATTAAAGTAACGTTGGTCTAACATTAAAGTAACGTTGGTCTAACATTAAAGTAACGTTGGTCTAACATTAAAGTAACGCTGGTCTAACATTAAAGTAACGTTGGTCTAACATTAAAGTAACGTTGGTCTAACATTAAAGTAACGTTGGTCTAACATTAAAGTAACGTTGTCTAACATTAAAGTAACGTTGTCTAACATTAAAGTAACGCTGGTCTAACATTAAAGTAACGTTGGTCTAACATTAAAGTAACGCTGGTCTAACATTAAAATAACGTTGGTCTAACATTAAAGTAACGTTGGTCTAACATTAAATAACGTTGGTCTAACATTAAAGTAACGTTGGTCTAACATTAAAATAACGTTGGTCTAACATTAAGTAACGCTGTTCTAACATTAAAATAACGTTGGTCTAACATTAAAATAACGTTGGTCTAACATTAAGTAACGTTTCTAACATTAAAGTAACGTTGGTCTAACATTAAAGTAACGTTGGTCTAACATTAAAGTAACGTTGGTCTAACATTAAAGTAACGTTGGTCTAACATTAAAATAACGTTGGTCTAACATTAAAGTAACGCTGGTCAACATTAAAGTAACGTTGGTCTAACATTAAAGTAACGTTGGTCTAACATTAAAGTAACGCTGGTCTAACATTAAAGTAACGTTGGTCTAACATTAAAGTAACGTTGGTCTAACATTAAAGTAACGTTGGTCTAACATTAAAGTAACGTTGGTCTAACATTAAAGTAACGTTGGTCTAACATTAAAGTAACGTTGGTCTAACATTAAAGTAATTGGTCTAACATTAAAGTAACGTTGGTCTAACATTAAAGTAACGTTGGTCTAACATTAAAGTAACGTTGGTCTAACATTAAAGTAACGTTGGTCTAACGTTAAGTAACGTTGGTCTAACATTAAAGTAACGTTGGTCTAACATTAAAGTAACGTTGGTCTAACATTAAAGTAACGTTGGTCTGACATTAAAGTAACGTTGGTCTAACATTAAAATAACGTTGGTCTAACATTAAAGTAACGTTGGTCTGACATTAAAATAACGTTGGTCTAACATTAAAGTAACGTTGGTCTGACATTAAAGTAACGTTGGTCTAACATTAAAATAACGTTGGTCTAACATTAAAGTAACGTTGGTCTGACATTAAAGTAACGTTGGTCTAACATTAAAGTAACGTGGGTCTAACATTAAAGTAACGTTGGTCTGACATTAAAGTAACGTTGGTCTAACATTAAAGTAACGCTTGGCTAACTAACGTTAAAGTAAACGTTGGTCTAACATTAAATAACGTTGGTCTAACATTAAAGTAACGTTGGTCTAACATTAAGTAACGTTGGTCTAACTTAAAGTAACGTTGGTCTAACATTAAGTAACGTTGGTCTAACATTAAGTAACGGGGTCTAACATTAAAGTAACGTGGTCTAACATTAAAGTACCGTGGTCAACATTAAAGTAACGTTGGTCTAACATTAAAGTAACGCTGGTCTAACATTAAAAGTAACGTGGGTCTAACATTAAAGTAACGCTGGTCTAACATTCTAAGTAACGTTGGTCTAACATTAAAGTAACGTTGGTCTAACATTAAAGTAACGTGGTCTAAACATTAAGAGTAACGTTGGTCTAACATTAAAGTAACGTGGTCTAACATTAAAGTAACGTTGGTCTAACATTAAAGTAACGTTGGTCTAACATTAAAGTAACGTGGTCTACATTAAATAACGTTGGTCTAACATTAAAGTAACGTTGGTCTAACATTAAGTAACGTGGTCTAACATTAAAGTAACGTTGGTCTAACATTAAAGTAACGTTGGTCTAACATTAAAGTAACGTTGGTCTAACATTAAAGTAACGTGGGTCTAACATTAAAAAGTTAACGTGGTCTAACATTAAAGTAACGCTGGTCTACATTAAAGTAACGCTGGTCTAACATTAACGTAACGCTGGTCTAACATTAAAGTAACGTTGGTCTAACATTAAAGTAACGTGGTCTAACATTAAAGTAACCGCTGGTCTAACATTAAAGTAACGTTGGTCTAACATTAAAGTAACGTTGGTCTAACATTAAAGTAACGTTGGTCTACATTAAAGTAACGTTGGTCTAACATTAAAGTAACGTGGGTCTAACATTAAGTTGGTCTAACATTAAAGTAACGTTGGTCTAACATTAAAGTAACGTGGTCTAACATTAAAGTAACGTTGGTCTAACATTAAAGTAACGTTGGTCTAACATTAAAGTAACGTTGGTCTAACATTAAAGTAACGTGGGTCTAACATTAAAATAACGCTGGTCTAACATTAAAGTAACGTTGGTCTAACATTAAAGTAACGTTGGTCTAACATTAAAGTAACGCTGGTCTAACATTAAAGTAACGTTGGTCTAACATTAAAGTAACGTGGTCTAACATTAAAGTAACGCTGGTCTAACATTAAAGTAACGTTGGTCTAACATTAAAGTAACGTTGGTCTAACATTAAAGTAACGTTGGTCTAACATTAAAGTAACGTTGGTCTAACATTAAGTAACGTGGTCTAACATTAAAGTAACGTGGTCTAACATTAAAGTAACGTTGGTCTAACATTAAAGTAACGCTGGTCTAACATTAAATAACGTTGGTCTAACATTAAAGTAACG
>JAFMOB010000691.1:163303-186331 GCA_018985215.1 Larimichthys polyactis
CTGCCAGGCTGGATCCGGTTCACGTGAGTTTGAAACTGTTTAAAAACATTTTTAAACCGGTTTGTTTCCCGTGAAATCACCTCGGACTGTCGGTTACATCCTCCGGCTGCCGGTCCGAGCTGAACGTGCCGAACCGAGCCGGTTTGGACCTGATGTACCAGGTGAACTGAGCGAGGCTAGCGGGTTAGCCGCGTGTTAGCGCAGCTGAAGTTCAGAAGAAGAAGAAGAAGAAGAAGAAGAAGAAGAAGAAGAAGAAGAAGAAGAAGTTTGTTTGTTTGTTTGTTTGTTTGTTTGTTTCCTGTGACGTGTTGCTGGTGTCACAGTCTGAGCAGCTCTCTCTCTCTCTGTAAAGTTCCGGTCTGATGCACCTGCTGCTTCAACCTGCCGGACACTTTAACCTGAGACACCGTGAGCAGAAGCTGATCAATAAACTGATCGATCAGCTGATCGATCAGTTTATTGATCAGCTTCTACTGACCCCTCCCCCTCTCAGCTGCTCAGTTTCACTTCCTGGTTTTTCTCAGGTGAGCTCACAGGTGAGCTCGCTCGCGCACACAATCACAGATCAGAGTGTGTGTGTGTGTGTGTGTGTGTGTGTGTGTGTGTGTGTGTGTGATAACAGGAGCAGCCATGTTGTTGTCACCTGTGCTCACGTGTTAGTTCAGTGTTTTCAGGTGTGGCATGCGCGCGCACACAGGACGGTGTGTTCAGGGACAGTTTCGGTGACGTCATGAGTTAGTTCCTCGTGAGAACACGTGTTAATAAATGAACAGATACTTTATTGATCTTCGATCATTCTGAAGCAACAACATGAAGTGACGTCATCCTCACACACCTGAATCAGGTGACACGCCGTGATCTCCTGTCTGTCTGCAGGTGTTTATTTAATAACGTTAAACCGCTTCATGAATCTAATGAGTGTTTCTCAATAATCCGATCAGCTGAGAGCAGCTGGAGCTCCTCAGGTCACGTCACGCTTTATTTCAATAATAAAAGAATAAAACATTAATCTGAGAGAAGATGCAGCAGAAACTCTGAACTCTCAAACTTCAGGACAAGAAAACAAAACAACAAGAATGAGAGAAATTCAAATCTGGAATCAACTTTTGTTCAAATGTTTCAGAGTCTGATGAAGAAATAAGTTAGAACTTTTCACGTCCCGGTCCGAGTCCGTCAGCGGTTCTGGACATGATCAGTCCTTCATGTTACGGGAAGCTGAGGCTGGACTCGTGTTCTGTGGCTCTGTGATGTACAGCACTGTTTGTATTTGAAGTGAATCTGACATTTGGTTCTGTTCTGGGTTCAGACTGATCCGGATCAACAGACTGAGATCGACAGACGACGATGTTTGAGAATGTCCCGACAGGTAAACTCTCTGACTGCTCCTCCACGCTGTAGGTCTGATCCTGTGTGTGTCCATGAACGCCTCCTGTGTTTGTCCTCAGTGTCCGCAGCCGAGCGGCACCAGGTTCTGGGAGCTCTGGAGCGTCTGCAGGCCAAACTGGTCCAGAGGGAAGAGTGGACCCACAGTGAGACCATGGGGAACCTGAGGGAGACCCTGCAGAGCCCGCTGTTCAACCACATCCTCACCCTGCAGCACTCCATCAAACAGCTCCGGAACCAGGTGAGACAAGAACCGCCTCCAACCTGCACAAACCAGGTCAGAACCAGCATTTACACAGAGTCCGAATGAGGTGTTACGATACTTTTGTAGTTACGTAGTCTCCGTGACGTCCCCGCAGACTGTCTAAAACCTGGACGTAGTCTCTGTGACGTCCCCGCAGACTGTCTAAAACCTGGACGTAGTCTCCGTGACGTCCCCGCAGACTGTCTAAAACCTGGACATAGTCTCTGAGACGTCCCCGCAGACTGTCTAAAACCTGGACGTAGTCTCTGAGACGTCCCCCGCAGACTGTCTAAAACCTGGACGTAGTCTCCGTGACGTCCCCCGCAGACTGTCTAAAACCTGGACATAGTCTCCGTGACGTCCCCGCAGACTGTCTAAAACCTGGACATAGTCTCTGAGACGTCCCCGCAGACTGTCTAAAACCTGGACGTAGTCTCTGTGACATCCAGGCTGTCAACATGTTTATCTGCAGTGCAGTTGGACAGTTGGACATGGGGACTTATGGACACTGGATGATGTTCGTTATTCTCTGTACAGCTGCTTTACTGTCTAAAGTTGCTGCAGACGAATGAATGTTTCCCATCTGATCCGGCATGTGTAACTCCGCCCAGCTGTTGACAGCCTATGAGGTATCGGCCCGCCGCTCGCCGCCTCCTGTCCCACACTGTGACCTGTCAGTGGGGCTGAGCGGGGACATTGAATCCCCTCTGCATCGCCATCTGTATTCAGCTGGCGCTCGCACTGACGCCGAGCCTTTACAATAAACAATCTGCAGCCAAATTAAGATAATGGCAATAACTGACGCTGGGCTTCATATTCTAAGTGCTGCGAAGGTCAGAGCTGAGTCTATGAATGCGGCGGTGGAAGCCGGTGGAGGGTATATGAAGCAGGGACTTCTCTCTCTCTTTCTTTATTTATTTTCCCTCCCCTCCTCCCCCGGCTCTCTGCGGATCTATCAAGCTTTAATATCTAGTGTCTTGGTTTGAGTAACGGCCTTGTCGAGGCGGTATTGATGAAATGGCTCAGGATCCTGCTCCGTCAGCCTGGCCTAAATAAGCCGCAGACTGATAAGTTTCCACAATGTGAGTGTAAAGGTCATTAATACATTACCTGTTCAGAGAGAGCCTGCAGAGGAATCTATCGATTTCCTCCCCCCTCTCCTCCACACGTACCCGGCCTCCATGCTTCATCTTTTCCCTCCATGTCTTTCTTTATTGTCCACGACGTCCTTGCATATAAGAGCACCTGTCCACAGCCAAAGTATGTGGACACCTGAACGTGGCGTGAAGTCTGTGCGGTCTTTGACGTCTCCATGAAGTTTGTGTCCTCATCTGTCCTCCAGTGTCTGTCCAGCACTGACACACAGTGTCTTCAGTGTCTTCAGTGTCTTCAGTGTCCTCGTGGTGTTTTAGAGTTCGTCATTTCCTGATAAACCAGAAAAAGTTGTTGATGATGTCATCCTGCACTCGGTGGGCGTGTCCTAATTTATCATCCAATCAAACAAAATTTCTACTTTGGGCAAAAGGCTAACCGCTAATGTAGCTCACTGCTAACGTTAGCTCCCTGCTAACATTAGCTCACTGCTAACATTTGCTCACTGCTAACGTTAGCTTCCATTACTTGATGTAAACATTGATCACTAACTGTGGTTAGCTCGGTCAGTCGTGTAGCTAACTGAACTGACTCAGCCCAGGATGGCAGGAGCCAAACCAGACTGCTGTGTTCACTGTTAGACTGGACACTGCTGGTTCAGAGGTTCTGTTACTGTGTTCACTGTTAGACTGGACACTGCCGGTTCAGAGGTTCTGTCGCTGTGTTCACTGTTAGACTGGACACTGCCGGTTCAGAGGTTCTGTCGCTGCTTCACTGTTAGACTGGACACTGCCGGTTCAGAGGTTCTGTCGCTGTGTTCACTGTTAGACTGGACACTGCTGGTTCAGAGGTTCTGTTACTGTGTTCACTGTTAGACTGGACACTGCTGGTTCAGAGGTTCTGTCTCTGTGTTCACTGTTAGACTGGACACTGCTGGTTCAGAGGTTCTGTTACTGTGTTCACTGTTAGACTGGACACTGCTGGTTCAGAGGTTCTGTCGCTGTGTTCACTGTTAGACTGGACACTGCTGGTTCAGAGGTTCTGTCGCTGTGTTCACTGTTAGACTGGACACTGCTGGTTCAGAGGTTCTGTCGCTGTGTTCACTGTTAGACTGGACACTGCCGGTTCAGAGGTTCTGTCGCTGTGTTCACTGTTAGACTGGACACTGCCGGTTCAGAGGTTCTGTCTCTGTGTTCACTGTTAGACTGGACACTGCTGGTTCAGTGGTTCTGTCGCCGTGTTCACTGTTAGACTGGACACTGCTGGTTCAGAGGTTCTGTCGCCGTGTTCACTGTTAGACTGGACACTGCTGGTTCAGAGGTTCTGTCGCTGTGTTCACTGTTAGACTGGACACTGCTGGTTCAGAGGTTCTGTCGCTGTGTTCACTGTTAGACTGGACACTGCTGGTTCAGAGGTTCTGTCGCCGTGTTCACTGTTAGACTGGACACCGGTCCGGCTGTGTTCACTGGGCGCTGACACTGTATCTAATGTTAACCTGCGTCCAGCAGTTGGTCTGTTGGAAACAGAAACTTGGCTGATTCTCAGTCTTCGTTCATCCATCGAGCTCAACTTGAAAATAAAGACGACACAACATCAGTTATTTTGTCCTGAACGTTTTTTTATTCTTTGACAGTGAATGAAATGTTTCTTTACTCCTCCTCCTCCTCCTCCTCCTCCTCCTCCGTCTGTAGCTGAGCAGTATGCCTCCTGACGCCTGCAGCGAGTTCAGTTTCTCCAAAAAGGGTCAGCTGATCATGAGCACCATCAATTCAGCCAGCAGCTCGGCCCCGCCCAACCTGTCCGCCTCCTCCTCCATCCCGACCAGTGGCTCGTCTCCGCCCATCCATCAGACTCCGCCCTCATCTGACCTCCTGCAGAAATGGATCGTTGACGCCGCCAAGGTGGGTGGAGCCACAACCCACAAAGAAACACGCATGCAGAGAAAAAACATGAGTAAACTCACAAGCTGTGTTTGTGTTTGTGTGTGTGCAGGGCCGTCACACGGACCTCGTCAGCCTGACCCGGCCTCTGTCTGGCGGTCTGGGTTTCAGCGTGGTCGGTCTGAATCCAGCAGGAACCAGCAGCCAGGGCTGTGTTCGTCAAACACATCCAGCCTGGAGGCGTCGCTCACAGGTTAAAGTGTGAACACAAGAGCGCATCTTTGTAACGCGTTAGCCGCCATGGACAGGTCATCAACAGTCATGTCTGTCAAGAGTTGTACATGCTCAGTAGAATTCTGGGTAATGCAGTGTTTTCTTCTTCTCTGTGCAAAAGGACGTGAAGACGTAGTTTTCATGTACACGGTTTGTAGAGAACAGCTGACCTCCAACGCGTGAAAATATTTAGAGTTTAAGGCTGTTTATTTCCTGTAAGTCTCGTTTGTGAGGTTTAATTATAGAGAGAGTTTAACGAGGTCTTCAGAGTACTCCTCATTTAGAGCCACAGTGGAATAATATAACAGTTATAGAGCCTGAGGAGATCCTTCACACAGTCTGCAGTCACATAACCTACATACATGTTCTGATAGTAAACACTGGACTGAGGCCTTGAGCTGAAATATCTTGTTGTGTCGATGTCGTGTGGCGGCTGCAGGGACGGGCGTCTCCAGGAGCGGGACCAGATCCTGGTGATAAACGGGAGCCCTCTGGAGGCGGGGATCAGCCAGCAGCAGGCGCTGTCCCTGCTGCAGCAGCCCGGAGAGACGGTGGAGCTGGTGGTGGCCAGGGACCGCCCACCCAACGCATCATCACAACCTGCCGCCGCCATGAGCACGGTAAGAAGTGACACAGCGTTTCAGATCCTCAGACAGTTTCCTGGTTCTTCAGTAATCACCTGAAACATGACGTGAGTTTGAAGCTCCCTCTGCTTCCATTCTTTATACTGAGCTAAGTGAAATATGTGGCTAACCATGTTCAGACACAAGCTGCTGTTAGCTCAGTTTGTTAGCTGTGAGCTCAGAGCACCGTGCCAGTGTTAGTGAAGGAGCTCAGCAGCTTCTATGGACATGATGGCAGAGGAGAAGAGAGTGAAGAGGACGCTGACGGAGGAAGCTAAGAAGAGAAAAGGAGAGAGTGAGCGAGCAAGAAGCCGCCGGACAAGAGTAAATGTGGGACTGACTTTTAGTGGTTGGTGAGAGCTTGGTGAAATAAAAGGCTGAAAGACAGACGCAGAGCTGGGCTGACTGCTGCTGGACTAGTCACTGATATCAGCTGCTGCTGTTGGTTCTGGTTCTGGTTCTGGGCTGACTGCTGCTGGACTAGTCAGTGAGATCAGCTGCTGCTGTCAGATTTTTTCTGATAAATTCTGTGTTTTGTGTTTTTGTGGCTCGCTCAGTGAGTCTTGAATCAAAGCTGCAGTTTGACTCCAGATGGGATTTTGTCCTCTGGTACTAAAGTTTTACTGTTACAGGAAAGAAGCTTAGTTTGTGAAATAAAGTGATTTTTAAATCTTTAGATCCATTTTAGTGTAAAATCAATATGAAGTATTTAATGTATTTAAATTCTGTGGTGCAGAATGTTAAAGTGTCAGAGTCGGTAAACTTAAACTTCTCTGTTACAATTAAAAACTTCGTTTTTTCTGGAGCGTGTTGGAAACCAGATGTCAGCTTTTCTCCTTTTGGAACAAACCTGGAAGTGAAGTGAAGTCTGAGTTTGCACATTTGTTCATTGTCGACTTTTATGACTGAGTATGAAAAAAATTTTAAGGACTGATCCTAAAGCAGCCGTACTGTCGAGGTCTGGAGCATCGCTGAAATCAGCTTTATACTGTCGGACGATGTGTGTGTTCACCACACACATCGTCCGACAGCTTTGGCTGTCACTCAAAACAAGCGCTGCAGAGAGGATGTCAATCATAAGCAGAGGTCGCTTTGAGGCCACGCCTTCATATCGGAGTGAGACCTCCTGTTTATGACGAGCCGTAAGGCTGCTGATGAAGTTAGTGCTCCGCTCGCAGCATCGCCCTGACAACATGTGTTTAAGTCTGCAGAGCTGCGATCAATGGACGTCAACATGATGGACGAGTCAAAGACTGTCAGCGAGAGGAAGTGACACGTTAGAAAGGTCAAAGGTCACACTGTGCAACGCTTCACCTGGAGAGGAAGGTGAGGACGAGGCAGACGTGACGAAGACGTGAAGTGGACGTGATGAAGCCGTGATGAAGCCGTGATGAAGACGTGATGAAGATGTGAAGTAGACATGAGTGGATGTGGTGAAGACATCACGGAGACGCGATGAAGACGTGAAGTGGACGTGACGAAGACGTGAAGTGGACGTGATGAAGCCGTGATGAAGACGTGAAGTGGACGTGAGCAGCTGACAGTGATGACGGGTGAAGGTTCACTTCATGGCCGCTCATCGTTTGGACTTCGCGGCTGTGCTAGAGGCGAGAGACGGGTCCACCATGTTCAGTTAATGTGCACGAGTCCCACGTGGCGGCGGGTTTGAACCCAGAACCTTCCTGCTGTGTGTGCTGAGGGTTCTGGTGGCTCAGGGGAAGTGTTGATGTGGACGTGGAAATGTTTCAGCACTTTGACCTTTAAACTGTTAGACTGTTATGTGAGGCGAGGATCTCCAGTCGGTCTGAGCTGTAATGATTCTGCTCCGCTCTTTTGTCGGGTCATTATCGCACAGAATTACACTGTCCCTCTTGTTTGTTGCCCTCCTCCTCCTCCTCCTCCTGGCTCTGGGCCACGTCCTGCATACCGGGCCTCCGATCCTCGTGCTTTTGTTTTATTCATGTCCCGTTTGAATCGAGGTCACGTTTAATGGAGCCGCGGTATAAAAACACGGCTCTGGCTCAGGTTTTATTGCTCTGGCCTGGCTCGGCTAACTATCCCGTCTCCTCAAGCCAAGACTCCTCTGCCGGCCCGGTTCTGACCCGCCGTCACAGCTGATGTTCTGTCCCGTGTCCATCCTCTTCCTGCTGGATCGGTCCTGGCCACTCGTCGCTGTAAAGTCGCTCATAAAGGTGGATATAAATCAGCGAGGCCGATATGATTTTACAGCTTTTGTCTATTTAGTGAATATTTTCCTCCGTCGACGAGCGCGACGTGTCGACGCCTCTGAATTTATGTCTCTCCTAAAAATGATGAAAAGCTGAAAGAAGATAAAAACAAACCAGATTGTGTAATTAAAGAGCTTTTAAATGAACAGCTCCACCAAGTTTAGCAACTTTACTGGCAACTCCTCCAGGTCACATGACCAGCCTCCTGTCAATCATCCCCACACTTCTCTCCCAGCATGCATCTCTGCTCATCCCTGAAAGCTGAGACATTTTTAATGATCAAACTGATCGACAACTTCAGACCAAGCAGATTATAGCAGCCTCGCATTCAGCCTGCAGTTTATAATATATAATGTATATAACATATATAATAAGTATAACATATAATATGTATATATAACATGTTTAACATATGTAATATATATAACATGTATATGTCATGCCGTTCAGGAAATTAAACCTTTGAATATATTGAATGAAACTTTGAATATATGGAGTGAACCTTGAATATATTGAATGAAGTCTGACTATGTGGAGTATATCATTCAATATATTCAAAGTTTAATTAAATATATTCAACGTTTAATTCAATATATTCAAGGTTTCATTCAATA
The DNA here is from genome assembly GCA_018985215.1 of Larimichthys polyactis. Taxonomy (NCBI): domain Eukaryota; kingdom Metazoa; phylum Chordata; class Actinopteri; family Sciaenidae; genus Larimichthys; species Larimichthys polyactis. Next base: position 171,641 of record JAFMOB010000691.1, read on the forward strand.
TATTCAAGGTTCACTCCATATATTCAGACTTCATTCAATATATTCCGACTTCATTCAATATGTTCCAGGTTTCATTCAATATATTCAAGGTTTCATTCCATATATTCAGACTTCATTCAATATATTCAAGGTTTCATTCAATATATTCAAGGTTTCATTTAGTATATTCAGACTTCATTCAGTATTTTCAGACTTCATTCAATATATTAAAGGTTTCATTCAATATATTCAGACTTCATTCAATATATTCAGACTTCATTCAATATATTCAAGGTTTCATTCAATATTTTCAGACTATATTCAATATATTAAAGGTTTCATTCAATATATTCAAGGTTTCATTCAATATATTCAAGGTTTCATTCAATATATTCAAGGTTCCATTCAATATATTCAAGGTTTCATTCAATATATTCAAGGTTTTATTCAATATATTCAAGGTTTCATTCCACATATTCAGACTTCATTCCGTATATTCAGACTTCATTCAGTATATTCAGACTTCATTCAATATATTCAAGGTTTCATTCAATATATTCCAAGGTTCATTCAATATATTCAAGGTTTCATTCAATATATTCAGACTTCATTCAGTATATTCAGACTTCATTCAATATTTTCAGACTTCATTCAATATTTTCAGACTATATTCAATATATTAAAGGTTTCATTCAATATATTCAGACTTCATTTAATATATTCAAGGTTTCATTCAATATATTCAAGGTTTCATTCCACATATTCAGACTTCATTCCGTATATTCAGACTTCATTCAATATATTAAAGGTTTCATTCAATATATTCAGACTTCATTCAATATATTAAAGGTTTCATTCCATATATTCAGACTTCATTCAATATATTAAAAGGTTTAATTTCCCTGAATGGCATGCCATACAAGTATAACATTATTTATATATATATATATATATATAATCGGCAGCCTGGAGAACTTGCAGATTATTATTAATATATAAATAAAGATGATTATTAATGATCTTTCATGTAAAGTGAACGAATTGTGAACTGATCGCACGCAGTCAGTTTGCCTACAAACAACTGTAAACGTTGTCATCGCTCTCGTTTCATCTGATTGGGCGATGAGGAAACGTGCGAATGACGTTGGACTAACGTTAGCTAACGTATTATTCATGCATTGAACGGTCATATTCTGCTGCGAACAAATGTTTGATGTGAGCAGATAATATTATTTAATAGTCCAACAGAAGAAGCCCAGCTGGGCGTCTGTCAGCTGATTCCACAGTCTGAATGCTAACAGCTAACACACACCTGCGTGTTCATTCCAACATGCACGACCTCTGAATCACACACAGCAGCAGAAAAGAGTGAAGTTCTGCCCGAGAGCGAAGCGTTGAACACGTCCTGCGAGATCCGACTATCAGGCAAACTGCCTCAAACAGCGTCCTGGGATCAGCTGAGGAGGAGGTCTGTTTCATTAGACAGAGAAGAGCTGCTATCAGATCAGAGCGGTAATAAGAGCCCAGAGTCACCTGTGATTACAGCCACTTCATAAAGAGTGTGTGTGTGTGTGTGTGTGTGTGTGTGTGTGTGTGTGTGTGTGTGTGTGTGTGTGTGTGTGTGTGTGTGTGTGTGTGTGTGTGTGTGTGTGTGTGTGTGTGTGTGTGTGTGTGTGTGTGTGTGTGCAGCCTCTCATTGATCAGCAGCTGCTATCAGGGAGCAGGAAGCTCTCTCAGCTGGTAATTACCTGCTGAGGTTCAGTTTAACGACCTTTCACCTCAGCACAGATAACCAGCCTGCAGCTCGGTCTGCTGTGAGCTGCCGGGAGGAAACACAGCGGCGTAAAACCAGCAACAGTTCATCCGCTCATCAGTCCGCTGTGACCGCAGTGATTTGCTCGAAGGATCCAGTTCAATTATTTTCATCTGGAATCAGGTTGAACTCCTGATGATCCTCCAACCCTGAAAGACAAAATTCAGCAGTTCAGATCAGAATCAAAGACTCACGCAGAACGATACGTAAGAAATAAAAATGGATGAAGAAAATCTGCAGCTTCTTTTTGTTGTTTCACATTTTCAATCAAACGTTTAGAACAAACTGGTGAACTTTAGAGAGACACTCAACTGAATAAACTGAATCAAAAGACAAAAGTTCATAATAAGAACACGCTTCCGTCACGTCACGTCGTGCCACGTCAGTTGTAATAAAATTGAAGCAGAAACCTGATGGACACTTTAAAGGTCCAGTGTGTAGGATTTAGTGCCATCTAGCAGTGAAGTTGCAGACTGCAACCAAATGAATGACTCCCCCCCTCGCCTCGCTCTTTCCTTCCATGCATGTAGGAAAGAAAAGGTCATACCTACATCGGAGTTTGTCTGCTCTGGGCTATTGTAGAAAGATGGAGGTTGAACTCGGCGGACTCCGTGGTAGAGGACCCGCTCCCTCTGTAGACTCAGGCTCATGATGAAAACATTATTTAATATTAAAGTTCCTGCTATAGATGCTACATCTCACAGTGGTGAACACGTCTCATCCATCCTTCATGTTTCCTCGTCTCTGACTCAAACAAACAAACTGTTTCTCATTCTTTACATTTCTAGTTGACACACACACACCTGAGTCACACACCTGTTGAACCTGTCGGCTTCCTTCACCTGTCTGTCTGTCTGTCTGTCTGTCTGCAGGATCAGTGGGGTCACATGGAGGAGATCGAGCTGGTGAACGACGGGTCTGGTTTGGGCTTCGGCATCGTGGGAGGGAAGACGAGCGGCGTGGTGGTCAGGACGCTCGTCCCAAACAGCGTGGCCGACAGGGTGAGTCCACAACGTGTCCACAGTGACAGGTTGATCATCGTGAGTGCTGTCTGCCTGATCACCATCTGCACCATCACCCATCTGTACGTGGGTAATGTTTGCTCACATTACCCACGTGCTGACAAAGAGCCCTTGAGCCAGGCAGTGCAGGCCGGCAGCCTGAGGATGAGCGTGAGCTGTTGAACAGAAATTAAAGCAGGATGGAGGTTTAAACAGGAGCAGTGCATCAGAACACACATCAGGACTGACGGAGCACGTGTCGCCATGCAGTGCATTAATTAGATCAATTAGATTAATTGGACAAGATTCATTTCTCTACAAAGCTTTGACGATTTTAATCACCTCGTTTGTTCCAGTCTTTTTCCTCCTCCTCCTCCTCCTCCTCCTCCTCCTCCTCCTCCTCCTCCTCCTCCAAAAATATAACTGATTACTTTCCCTCTGATTGGCTGTCACGCTCCTCCTCCCCTCTCCTCCAATCAGGACGGGCGTCTCCGCACGGGTGACCACATCCTTCGCATCGGGGCGACGCCCACTAGCGGCCTCACCAGCGACCAAGTCGTCAAGGTGCTGCAGGGCTGTGGGAGTCAGGTGACCATGCTGATCGCCAGGGACCCCCGGGGGACGAGGTCAACGGCCCCACCTCCTCCACCACCTCCAGACTCTGCCCCCGTCACCGCCTTACCCCCCCGACCTCCGGACGTGCCCCCCCAACGCCGACTCAGCAAGACGGTGAGAATCATTTCAGAATTTGAATCCTCAACAGTTTGTTTCTGCTGAAATATCTGAACTGTGTTTGTTCTGGTTCAGCCCAACCTGGAAGGATACGAGATCCACGAGGTTCCTCTGACCAAGAAGGACGGACAGAGCCTCGGCATCTCCATCATCGGATACAACCCGCTGACCAGCCAAGGTGAGACTGAAGAAAACTACAGATACCAGCAGCTGCAGAGCTGCTCTGTGTTCAGAATCAGAACCAGACGTTCAGAGTTCATCTCCGTGTTCGGAACATTTTCAGATGCAGTCGGTGTGTTTGTCAAACACGTGGTTCCCGGCAGCGCAGCAGATCAGAGCGGAAACATCAGAGTCCACGACCGACTGATCGCTGTAAGAACCTGCTCACCTTTAATTATTAGTGTATTTATTATTATTATTATATTATATTATATTATATTATATTATATTATATTATATTATATTATATTATATTATATTATATTTACTTTATTCATCACTTTACATTTAGGAACAAACAACAAAGACCAAATACAACTTTTGAGAATTTGAAGTCTAATGTGACTCTGTTCCTGTCTGTCTGTCCTTCTGTCTGTCTGTCTGTCTGTCCTCCTGTCTGTCTGTCTGTCCTCCTGTCTGTCTCTACAGCTGGATGGTGTCAGTCTTCACGGTCTGACGAATCAGGAGGTTCTGGAGGTGATGAAGAGGACGGGTCAGACTGTGGTTCTGTCTGTGATCAGGAAGAAACCCAGAGCTTTGGAGAGGTCCCTGGATAAAGGTCTGTCACATGTCCTCATGTCCTCATGTTCCTATGTCCTCATGTCCACATGTTATGTCCACATGTCCTCATGTCCACATGTTATGTCTACATGTCCTCATGTCCACATGTTATGTCCACATGTCGCCATGTCTACATGTCATCATGTCCACATGTCCACATGTGATGTCCTCATGTCCACATGTTGTCATGTCTACATGTCGTTATGTCCACGTTATGTCCACATGTCGTCATGTCGTCATGTCGTCATTTCCACATGTCGTCATTTCCACATGTCTACATGTCGTCATGTCGTCATTTCCACATGTCCTCATGTCGTTATGTCCACATGTTATGTCCACATGTCGTCATGTCTACATGTCGTCATGTCCTCATGTCCACATGTTATGTCCACATGTCCACATGTTATGTCCACATGTTGTCATGTCCACATGTCGTCATTTCCACATGTCCACATGTCGTCATGTCCACATGTCCTCATGTCGTTATGTCCACATGTCGTGATGTCTACATGTCGTCATGTCCTCATGTCCACATGTTATGTCCACATGTCCACATGTCCACATGTTATGTCCACATGTCCTCATGTCTACATGTCGTCATGTCCTCATGTCCACATGTTATGTCCACATGTCCACATGTTATGTCCACATGTCCTCATGTCCACATGTCCTCATGTCCACATGTTATGTCCACATGTCGTCATGTCCTCATGTCCTCATGTCCACATGTCCTCATGTCCTCATGTCCACATGTTATGTCCACATGTCCTCATGTCCACATGTCATGTCCTCATGTCCACATGTTATGTCCACATGTCCACATGTCCTCATGTCGTTATGTCCACATGTCGTGATGTCTACATGTCGTCATGTCCTCATGTCCACATGTTATGTCCACATGTCCACATGTCCACATGTTATGTCCACATGTCCTCATGTCTACATGTCGTCATGTCCTCATGTCCACATGTTATGTCCACATGTCCACATGTTATGTCCACATGTCCTCATGTCCACATGTCCTCATGTCCACATGTTATGTCCACATGTCGTCATGTCCTCATGTCCTCATGTCCACATGTCCTCATGTCCTCATGTCCACATGTTATGTCCACATGTCCTCATGTCCACATGTCATGTCCTCATGTCCACATGTCCTCATGTCCTCATGTAGCTGAAGCTTTTCTCCAAACAGACAAACTGTGGTTATGATGTTAATACATAAATCAGATGACTCCGTCTTTGTTCCAGACTGAGACCTTCAGTCAGTCCTGAGACTGATCCTGAGTCTGCAGATGAATAATCAGTGAATGCAACATGTTAGTAAGGAGGAGCTGAGTTCATCTTAATTAGGACAGAAATAAACGAAGTTAACAGGATGTGAGCTGCTTCACTTCCTCTGAATATAAGAACGTTGTTGTGCTGGTGTGAGGAGAGAAGTTAACTCTGTTACTTCCTCTTCCTGTCCGAGGCCTCTCCGTCCTCTCGCCCAGATTAAGATGACAAATTTGTTTACAGCTCGCTGTAATTTCCCCCAAACCAAAGCTGCGATTCCTCCTCCTGCAGCGCGTCCGCAGAGATTAATTCACCCGGTTCAGGGTCATTTTTTTGTCTTGCGATCAGCCGGCGGCCTGCACTGGTCAGCCTCCGGGCCGCAGAGGAACAAGTGATTTTTAAAAGAGAAGTGCAGCAGAGCGCTTATCTCCTCCAGACGTCTTCTTTCATTACACAGAGCTGAAACTTCTCAGCTTCTTATTTTCTGCTCATTTCTGCAGCTCTCTTATCTGCACACACTCGTGATGAGTTATGACGAGGCTGATGGGAAAATAAACTTCACTTTTATGGATCACCAACAGGAGTGATCATTCAGGGGTCAGAGGTCGGAGCACGCTGTGCCCTGGACGAGGGCCACAGGGAGAGCTTTCAGGCCCCGATGAATCACACAAATGGAGACGGAGCAAACTTTGAGACGCAGTCTGCTCGCCGACCGTCACGATGGGAATGTTCAGGAAAAAACTGCAGGAAGTTCAACTTGTTTGTTGTGTTGGTGTTTCAGTGGAGAGAGAGCCGTCCCGAGTGTCGCTGAGGAGATCTCTGGACGTCAAGGCTCGCTCGTCCGGCTTCAGCTTCACACCGAAGCACGAAACGACGTACTCAACGACAGCGCTGCTGACGAGAGGTGACACACACACACACACACACACACACACACACACACACACACACACACACACACACACACACACACACACACACACACACACACACACACACACACACACACACACACACACACACACACAGTCCATTAAAGTAGCTTTGAATGATTAAAGGCTAAATTCCACTGGACACGGAGCGTCAGGTTCTGTGCGGCCCGGCTGAGCAGCGTGTGACATTATGCTGCGAGCGGCCCGCGTCAGTCTGCACAGAGCAGCTCGAGCTGACAGGAAGTCAGGCACAGAAACAGGATGGAGAATCTGGTTGATTTTCAAAATAAAACACTCCATGCAAACTTCAGATTGTAAAAACAATTTACCTACAAATCATATTTACATATTTCGAAGTAGAACAACGACCAAGTTAACAAAGTCTGGAGGGAAAACGCTGCAGAAACGTTTCAGAAACGTTTCAGAAAGGTTTCAGAAACGCTCCTGGTGGGTTTAAAGTAGGTGGAGAATGATCTGAAACAGAGCTGAGGCCTGGATGTGACGGAGGCGTGCTCAGTGTGTTTCGTGCACGCTGCTGCTCCATCCACAGCGTTTGAACATTTAGCTTGAACCAAACTAACTCCTGATCTCTGTGACGTGTCCATAAAGTTTGGTTTGAAGACAGCACACATCCATATAAATGCTTCAGTGTCTCGTCTGGTCCTGACTGTTGGTAACAAACTGAGTCTGGATCAGTACTTCGTACAAACTGTCAGTCCCCTCCTGAGGTCAGAAACATGCTGTGTGGTGTCGATGATCGGCCGCCTGTCTGCAGGTGAGATTTGAACATTTAATTTTTAATGTGAAAGCTGAAACAGTGAGGTGTGTGCAGCCGTGTGAGGACTCATGGGTGGAGCTCAGGCTGTCCTAAAGATTGTGATGGTGTAAGTGTAGCTCCTGCAGACATGTCAGCCCGGCCTGTAGCCGCACTCCTCTCTGAGTTATTTCCTCTCTTTTTATTCCTCATTAGCTTTGCTAAGTGGCCAAAACGCCACGCTAACACTTAGCGCGCCGCCTGCCTGCTGCCGGGCCAACAGATGTAAAGTGTCCGGGCTGTCTGACAGCCTCGCAGCGATGTATTACCCTGTTTATTCAGCCAAACGCTGCAGATTAATTGCACTGTGAAGGCCGAGGTTAGCAATGCTAATTTAATCAGAGGCTGTTGTTGTAACTCTGCCAGACCTGCTGCAGAATCCCTCAACATGTGAGCAGCTCTGTGAGAACATGCAGGTGTTTCCTCCCTGCATTCAGCCTGCAGGCTCAGCGAGCAGCCTGCCGGCCGTGCAGCAGCTTCTCCTCACACCGCCGCTCTGTAATCTGCTCTGACTGTCAGTGTTTCATGTTGGGAGCGCCACAGTCACTCTGCTCGGGGAAAGCCATCCATTCTGCTGTGATTCAGGAACGTATTGTTGCTGAGACATTTTTGTGTGTGTGTGCAAATGCATTAAACCCAAATCCACAGTCTCCACAGTTAAAGTTGCTTACTTCACAGTTTACATTTGAGTCATTTAGCTTTTTGCTTCTAACCGGTGAATTCCAATGAGGTGACCCTCCGTCAGCCTGCAGCAGAGACGTAGTGAAATGTTTCTGCTGCAGCACAACTACAACATCCAGCTCTGCTGCAGTACTACTGACGGTGATGTGAAATACACAGAGTCCTCCAACATTACAGGAACTTTTCCTAACTGCTGCTTAAGTTTGAGTAAAATGTTTGAGCCGCCCGCTGTGAGTGAAGTGAATGAGTTCATAAACATTATTATATATCAAACTACACAGCAGCAGCTGATATCACTGACTAGTCCAGCAGCAGTCAGCCCAGAACCAGAACCAGAACCTACAGCAGCTGATCTCACTGACTAGTCCAACAGCAGTCAGCCCAGAACCAGAACCAGAACCTACAGCAGCAGCTGATATCACTGCCTAGTCCAACAGCAGTCAGCCCAGAACCAGAACCAGAACCTACAGCAGCAGCTGATCTCACTGCCTAGTCCAGCAGCAGTCAGCCCAGCTCGGCGTCTGTCTTTCAGCCTTTTATTTCACCAAGCTCTCACCAACCACTAAAAGTCAGTCCCACATTTACTCTTGTCCGGCGGCTTCTTGCTCGCTCACTCTCTCCTTTTCTCTTCTTAGCTTCCTCCGTCAGCGTCCTCTTCACTCTCTGCTCCTCTGCCATTACGTCCATCTTCTTCTTCTTTTTTTTTTCTTTTCTTTTTTTTAAGATAATTTTTTGGCCTTTATTGATAGTACAGCTGAAGATAGACAGGAAGCAGAGAGAGGGGGAGTGACACGCAGTGAATGCAGGGATTTAAACCGGGGCCAGCTGCAGCGAGGACTGAAGCCTCCACACACGGGGCGGCCGCTTAACCCACTGCGCTACCGACCGCCTTCTTCTTTTTCTTCTTCTTCTTCTTCTTCATCTGCTTCTTCTTCATCATGGAGCTCTATGGTGAGTGCTGGTGTCGTATGAACACTCTTAACACTGCAGGGCCACCAGACACAAGTCAGATTTTTCATATTTGGACTCGTCCCTGACCCGTCAGTTAGATGCTGTTCATAACGAAGTTCATTACAAATTAAGGCCTGAGATTAGAGGAACCAGATTCACAGCGTCACCTGCAGGTGTCAGCAGCACAGGACGCCGCCCTAACCCCTCGGCGTGGCGCTCTGCTGCAGGACGTGTCGTTCGTCGGCGTCATCAGCGCCGTGTTCCATTACTGCAGGTTTTAGTTGATGAGCTGCATGAAGCTGCTGCTGAGTTTTAATGGCTGGACTGTAACTTTACATCTGTTCCACTGCTTACACAGGCTGTTCTGTGTGTGTGTGTGTCTGTGTGTCTGTGTGTGTGTGTGTGTGTGTGTGTGTGTGTGTGTGTGTGTGTGTGTGTGTGTGTGTGTGTGTGTGTGTGTGTGTGTGTGTAGCTACAGACGCAGAGCTGAGGGCTAAATGGGAGGCGGCTCTGGGACCACAGTACCAAGTTCTGGTGAGACCTGCTGATGTTAATATACAGTATAAATATACATATATATAATTAACATAAACAGTTAATACTTTCCTCGTATGGAGATACAGGTAACTCCAAAAGTACTTAGTTACTTTAGTTTTTCAGAGTTAAACAACAACAAACTTTTTCTTATGTGAATATGGAGTACAGAAAGCTCCGACGTCTCCTGAAGGCAACACCCAATTAAACATTAATTTAAACTAAACAAACTTCAACTTTCAAATTTTCAGTTTGTTAGCTCGTGTGTGTGTGTGTGTGTGTGTGTGTGTGTGTGTGTGTGTGTGTGTGTGTTGTCAGGTGGTGAACTTGGATCCGGTCATTGAAGACGATGCTGAGCTGCAAAAATCCTCCAAGGTGAGAACCATCACGGTCCAGATGAAGCTTTGTGATATGAATCATGTTTTCATATTAACGCTGTAAATATCGGAAACGAAGAACAGACGAGCTCACAGTCATCAGAACTTCATCGGAGCTCTTTGATAATCTCAGTTTTCCTCCACCTGTCTTCCAGCTGCTGCCCATCCACACTCTGCGCCTCGGGGTGGAGCTGGACTCGTTCGACGGTCACCACTACATCTCCTCTGTGGCTCCTGGAGGCCCTGTGGACAAACATGGGCTCCTGAGACCAGAGGACGAGCTGCTGGAGGTAAAAACATGAACTGAGACGAGAGAAAGACCGACGAGTTTCTGCAGACGTTAGTCACACCGTGTGTGTGTGTGTGTGTGTGTGTGTGTGTGTGTGTGTGTGTGTGTGTGTGTGTGTGTGTGTGTGTGTGTGTGTGTGTGTGTGTGTGTAGGTGAATGACGTTCAGCTGTACGGTAAGTCTCGTCGGGAGGTCGTGTCCTTCCTTAAAGAAGTTCCTCCTCCGTTCACTCTGGTCTGCTGCCGACACCCGACCTCGGACCTGGAACCAGAACCAGAGTCTGAATCTGAACCGACACTACGACTTGGACCAGAACCGGTACGACAGCCACAGAGCAGCCTGGAGGAGGTGAGGATGTGGTCACAGTGTGCAGTGTTTACACTGAAGATCATTTTCAACTGAACTCGTCTGTTTGTTTCAGATCGAGCTGAAGCTGTCGGCGATGCTCTGCAGTCAGACAGACACGAGTGAGTGGCAGCAGGCAGCTCGACAGGTAACCTGTCTCACATACACGTACAGGTTACGTCATGTAAACACGTGACACATTATGTAAACACGTGACACATCATGTAAACACGTGACACATTATGTAAACACGTGACACATTATGTAAACACGTGACACATTATGTAAACACGTGACACATTATGTAAACACGTGACACATCATGTAAACAGGTGACACATCATGTAAACACGTGACACATCATGTAAACACGTGACACATCATGTAAACAGGTGACACATCATGTAAACAGGTGACACATCATGTAAACACGTGACACATCATGTAAACAGGTGACACATCATGTAAACACGTAACATCATGTAAACATGTGACATTATGTAAACACGTAACTTGTAAACATGTGACATCATGTAAACACGTAACATCATGTAAACATGTGACATCATGTAAACATGTGACATCATGTAAACATGTGACACATTATGTAAACACGTGACACATCATGTAAACACGTGACACATTATGTAAACACGTGACACATTATGTAAACACGTGACACATTATACACGTGACACGTCATGTAAACACGTGACACATTATGTAAACACGTGACACATCATGTAAACCCGTGACACATTATGTAAACACGTGACACATTATGTAAACACGTGACACATCATGTAAACACGTGACACATTATACACGTGACACGTCATGTAAACACGTGACACATTATGTAAACACGTGACACATCATGTAAACACGTGACACATCATGTAAACACGTAACATCATGTAAACATGTGACATCATGTAAACATGTGACATCATGTAAACACGTGACACATTATGTAAACATGTGACACATTATGTAAACACATGACACATCATGTAAACACGTGACATCATGTAAACACGTAATATCATGTAAACATGTGACATCATGTAAACACATGACACATTATGTAAACACGTGACACATCATGTAAACATGTGACACATTATGTAAACACGTGACACATAATGTAAACACGTGACATCATGTAAACATGTGACACATTATGTAAACACGTGACACATCATGTAAACACGTGACACATTATGTAAACACGTGACATCATGTAATTACGTGACATGTAAACACGTGACATGTAAACACGTTACACATTATGTAAACACGTGACACATTATGTAAACACGTGACACATTATGTAAACACGTGACATCATGTAAACACGTGACATGTAAACACGTGACACATTATGTAAACACGTGACACATTATGTAAACACGTGACATCATGTAAACACGTGACATCATGTAATTACGTGACATGTAAACACGTGACATGTAAACACGTGACACATTATGTAAACATGTGACATCATGTAAACATGTGACATCATGTAAACACGTGACACATTATGTAAACATGTGACACATTATGTAAACATGTGACACATCATGTAAACACATGACACATCATGTAAACACGTGACATCATGTAAACACGTAATATCATGTAAACATGTGACATCATGTAAACACATGACACATTATGTAAACACGTGACACATTATGTAAACACGTGACACATTATGTAAACACGTGACACTTTATGTAAACACGTGACACATTATGTAAACACGTGACACTTTATGTAAACACGTGACACATCATGTAAACACGTGACATCATGTAATTACGTGACATGTAAACACGTGACACATCATGTAAACACGTGACACATCATGTAAACACTCATCAATGCTTTAAATGTAGTTTTGTGAATGTTTCAAAGTTCCTGGATTGGATTTTTAATTTAAAATAAAAAAAACTAAAATAAATATTTAATGATGCTTTAAAGAAACGATGAGCACATTAAATAAAATTTGATACATGCATAAATAATATTTATTGATTGACTTTGTTAATTCAGTTAAAATGTGATGAAATGAAAATGTTACTAACTGAATAAAATCATAAAGTTCTCAGTAAAAACTAAAACCTGAATTCATTTGATTTCTTGGCGTTCACGTCGTCGTGTTCAGCGCTCGCAGCTTCCTTTAAATCTTTAGTGAACCGTGATGTTTACCTGCCATGTGTTTGTCAGGAGCACGTTTCTCCTGTAAGGGAGGTGCTGATGGAGGAGAACGTTCAACTCAGCCAGGAGGAGGAGGAGGAAGAGGAGGAGGAGGAAGAGGAGGGGGAAGATGATGAAGAGGAGCTGGCTCTGTGGTCTCCAGACGTTCAGGTGTTGGAGCTGCAGAAGGAGAGAGACAAAGGCCTCGGCTTCAGCATCCTGGATTACCAGGTAAAGACCTGCCTGCCTGCCTGCCTGTCTGTCTGTCTGTCTGTCTGTCTGCCTGTCTGCCTGCCTGTCTGCCTGTCTGCCTGTCTGCCTGTCTGCCTGCCTGCCTGTCGTTTCCTGGTGGAGGCGTCCGTTCACTGATGAAGTTTACGGGTGTGACGGAGGACTGAGATCAGGTCTTCTTCTCCACCCTCCTGAACCTTTCTCCACCTTTGATGGGCTCATTCATCATTTTACTGATTTTCACTGAAGTAATCCTGAAATTTAAATGTATTATTATGAGACGTCTCAGACGCGTACACGCGACACGCAACACACGACATGTGACACGCAACACACTCACCTGCCTGTTTGAAGCCGGAGCTTTGTCAGAGGACCAATCACACGTCACATTACATCACAAGCTTGCAGTGATTGGCTGTGTCATGTTTGACTGGATTCAGTACTTCACTATGAGGTTCTGACTGATTTGGGTCGATACCTTGAAGGTTCTGAGGACGACACTCTGAACACATCAGCACCAACATGATGAGTTTTTACGCTCAGCGATTGAAATAATGAAACTTTACTAACAGACTTCATGCTTCTCCGTCTGGTGAGCACCCCACCCTCCACCCTCCCTCCTTCTTTAGGCAGCTTTAGGCAGCTTCACCTCCAAGACCTCTGCCTCCTCCTCTTCTCCTCCCTCCTCCTCCCTCCTCAGTCAGACCCAGCTGAGGCGGCGGGGGGAGCTCCAGGTTAACTCCCTGTTGGTCTACATGCATGTCAGCCCAGGGGGCCTGTGTGTGTGTGTGTGTGTGTGTGTGTGTGTGTGTGTGTGTGTGTGTGATCATTATTTTTCTTGAAAGAAAACATTTGAACAGATTTACACTGTAAGTTCATTTACATTCACAGAAACATCAGGCTGCTGCGTGATGAGAAATAAAAAGGCGTCACAGTTTGTCATAAACCAGGAGAGTGTGCGCTCAGCTGAAACTGAAAACTGAATCCAGATTCAAGAATCAGATTCAAGAATCCAGATTCAAGAATCCAGATTTATGAATCAGATTCAAGAATCCAGATTCAAGAATCCAGATTCAAGAATCCAGATTCAAGAATCCAGATTCAAGAATCCAGATTTATGAATCCAGATTCAGACTCGACCCGCTGACGTTTTTCTGCACTGTAAAGAATTAATGATATTAATTTTCTCTAATATTTTCTGAGCTGATTTTTAGAATATTTCTCTCATGTAGAAGAAGCAGCAGAAAATGGAAAGTTTTTCTGAAAATGTCGCCTACATTTAAAAAACATTAAAGCAAAATAACTGAACATTAATATAATTCTTTAATCAATGAATTATATTTTATTGTATGTGTGTATAATGAACTTCACTCACAGATGGACGCCGTCTGCTCTCTCTCTGTCTCTCTCTCTGTCTCTCTCTCTCTCTGTCTGTCTGTCTCTCTCTGTCTCTGTCTCTGTCTGTCTGTCTCTCTCTGTCTCTGTCTCTCTGTCTCTCTCTCTGTCTGTCTCTCTCTCTCTGTCTCTGTCTCTGTCTGTCTGTCTCTCTCTGTCTCTGTCTCTCTGTCTCTCTCTCTGTCTGTCTCTCTCTCTCTCTCTGTCTCTCTCTCTCTCTCTCTCTCTCTCTCTCTCTCTCTCTCTCTCTGTCTCTCTGTCTCTCCCTCCCTCTTTCTCTCCCTCCCTCTCTCTCTCTCTCTCCCTCTCTCTATATCTCTCGCCCAAGGGCACATCATCGCGGCGTGGCTGCCAAAGT